>CM070482.1:7764051-7879433 GCA_036324585.1 Champsocephalus esox | reverse complement strand
GAATCGGCTGCCATTTAAGTAAGATCCGCCCAAATCATGGACTCGTCTGAAAGGGGGAACTAAGCTAAGGACTTTTCATCCCGTTGGGGCGCTTTTGCTCAGTGTATTGATTTTGGTTGTACTTTTTTTAAACTTGTCCTTGAAATGATCATATTTCAAACCTTTCTCATGGCTTGCCCGTGGTTTCGGCTCCAAGCTTAAAAGAGGATCCATTGTATTTTAGCTGTGGAAGAAGGCTGCGTTATCAGCGGTGTTTAAGCAGCTTTAAATCCAATGGTGATATTCCATTTCCATTGTGAGATTGGAGCCAAGTCACAGCATCACAAAGGATGCACTCACGGCACTGCTTCTCTCCGAAGCCGCCCCCTACACCCTGTCGATTGCCAGTGGTCCTTTTTTTTTGACTTTGAAAGTGTTGTTAAAATATGAATATTTGAGCAAATGGTGTATGAGAGCAATAGTTAACTGCGCATTGTCCTCCTCCCTCTGTTTCCAGCTGTGTCAATTGACAGGAATAAAGTAAAAGCTTACGGCACCGGGTATTCCCAGGCGGTCTCCCATCCAAGTACTGACCCGGCCCGACCCTGCTTAGCTTCCGAGATCGGACGAGATCGGGCGTGTTCAGGGTGGTATGGCCGTAAACGAAAATTGACACGGCACACATGCTATTTATAGCTGCTCAAACGCCGCCGCCGCCGCCGCCGCTGATAAGCCTACACCTTCTCACTTCCAGCTCAGATACAATGGATCCTCTTTGACTCCTGGAAATCACCTGTTTGGAGCCCCATTGGCACATTGCGTGGACATTTTGCAAAACACACAAAGTGGTGCTCTTCAATCATGACTTGTATCAACAATGCTGCATTCACATCAAATACGGCGTCTCAGTCTTGCTGTGAACGCTTGCCGTTTGGCTGAAAGTTCAATTCAACCTTTTGTCTTGTTGCAAAGTGCTGGAATCGGCTGCCATTTAAGTAAGATCCGCCCAAATCATGGACTCGTCTGAAAGGGGGAACTAAGCTAAGGACTTTTCATCCCGTTGGGGCGCTTTTGCTCAGTGTATTGATTTTGGTTGTACTTTTTTTAAACTTGTCCTTGAAATGATCATATTTCAAACCTTTCTCATGGCTTGCCCGTGGTTTCGGCTCCAAGCTTAAAAGAGGATCCATTGTATTTTAGCTGTGGAAGAAGGCTGCGTTATCAGCGGTGTTTAAGCAGCTTTAAATCCAATGGTGATATTCCATTTCCATTGTGAGATTGGAGCCAAGTCACAGCATCACAAAGGATGCACTCACGGCACTGCTTCTCTCCGAAGCCGCCCCCTACACCCTGTCGATTGCCAGTGGTCCTTTTTTTTTGACTTTGAAAGTGTTGTTAAAATATGAATATTTGAGCAAATGGTGTATGAGAGCAATAGTTAACTGCGCATTGTCCTCCTCCCTCTGTTTCCAGCTGTGTCAATTGACAGGAATAAAGTAAAAGCTTACGGCACCGGGTATTCCCAGGCGGTCTCCCATCCAAGTACTGACCCGGCCCGACCCTGCTTAGCTTCCGAGATCGGACGAGATCGGGCGTGTTCAGGGTGGTATGGCCGTAAACGAAAATTGACACGGCACACATGCTATTTATAGCTGCTCAAACGCCGCCGCCGCCGCCGCTGATAAGCCTACACCTTCTCACTTCCAGCTCAGATACAATGGATCCTCTTTGACTCCTGGAAATCACCTGTTTGGAGCCCCATTGGCACATTGCGTGGACATTTTGCAAAACACACAAAGTGGTGCTCTTCAATCATGACTTGTATCAACAATGCTGCATTCACATCAAATACGGCGTCTCAGTCTTGCTGTGAACGCTTGTTTGCCGTTTGGCTGAAAGTTCAATTCAACCTTTTGTCTTGTTGCAAAGTGCTGGAATCGGCTGCCATTTAAGTAAGATCCGCCCAAATCATGGACTCGTCTGAAAGGGGGAACTAAGCTAAGGACTTTTCATCCCGTTGGGGCGCTTTTGCTCAGTGTATTGATTTTGGTTGTACTTTTTTTAAACTTGTCCTTGAAATGATCATATTTCAAACCTTTCTCATGGCTTGCCCGTGGTTTCGGCTCCAAGCTTAAAAGAGGATCCATTGTATTTTAGCTGTGGAAGAAGGCTGCGTTATCAGCGGTGTTTAAGCAGCTTTAAATCCAATGGTGATATTCCATTTCCATTGTGAGATTGGAGCCAAGTCACAGCATCACAAAGGATGCACTCACGGCACTGCTTCTCTCCGAAGCCGCCCCCTACACCCTGTCGATTGCCAGTGGTCCTTTTTTTTTGACTTTGAAAGTGTTGTTAAAATATGAATATTTGAGCAAATGGTGTATGAGAGCAATAGTTAACTGCGCATTGTCCTCCTCCCTCTGTTTCCAGCTGTGTCAATTGACAGGAATAAAGTAAAAGCTTACGGCACCGGGTATTCCCAGGCGGTCTCCCATCCAAGTACTGACCCGGCCCGACCCTGCTTAGCTTCCGAGATCGGACGAGATCGGGCGTGTTCAGGGTGGTATGGCCGTAAACGAAAATTGACACGGCACACATGCTATTTATAGCTGCTCAAACGCCGCCGCCGCCGCCGCTGATAAGCCTACACCTTCTCACTTCCAGCTCAGATACAATGGATCCTCTTTGACTCCTGGAAATCACCTGTTTGGAGCCCCATTGGCACATTGCGTGGACATTTTGCAAAACACACAAAGTGGTGCTCTTCAATCATGACTTGTATCAACAATGCTGCATTCACATCAAATACGGCGTCTCAGTCTTGCTGTGAACGCTTGTTTGCCGTTTGGCTGAAAGTTCAATTCAACCTTTTGTCTTGTTGCAAAGTGCTGGAATCGGCTGCCATTTAAGTAAGATCCGCCCAAATCATGGACTCGTCTGAAAGGGGGAACTAAGCTAAGGACTTTTCATAGCCCGGCCCGACCCTGCTTAGCTTCCGAGATCGGACGAGATCGGGCGTGTTCAGGGTGGTATGGCCGTAAACGAAAATTGACACGGCACACATGCTATTTATAGCTGCTCAAACGCCGCCGCCGCCGCCGCTGATAAGCCTACACCTTCTCACTTCCAGCTCAGATACAATGGATCCTCTTTGACTCCTGGAAATCACCTGTTTGGAGCCCCATTGGCACATTGCGTGGACATTTTGCAAAACACACAAAGTGGTGCTCTTCAATCATGACTTGTATCAACAATGCTGCATTCACATCAAATACGGCGTCTCAGTCTTGCTGTGAACGCTTGTTTGCCGTTTGGCTGAAAGTTCAATTCAACCTTTTGTCTTGTTGCAAAGTGCTGGAATCGGCTGCCATTTAAGTAAGATCCGCCCAAATCATGGACTCGTCTGAAAGGGGGAACTAAGCTAAGGACTTTTCATCCCGTTGGGGCGCTTTTGCTCAGTGTATTGATTTTGGTTGTACTTTTTTTAAACTTGTCCTTGAAATGATCATATTTCAAACCTTTCTCATGGCTTGCCCGTGGTTTCGGCTCCAAGCTTAAAAGAGGATCCATTGTATTTTAGCTGTGGAAGAAGGCTGCGTTATCAGCGGTGTTTAAGCAGCTTTAAATCCAATGGTGATATTCCATTTCCATTGTGAGATTGGAGCCAAGTCACAGCATCACAAAGGATGCACTCACGGCACTGCTTCTCTCCGAAGCCGCCCCCTACACCCTGTCGATTGCCAGTGGTCCTTTTTTTTTGACTTTGAAAGTGTTGTTAAAATATGAATATTTGAGCAAATGGTGTATGAGAGCAATAGTTAACTGCGCATTGTCCTCCTCCCTCTGTTTCCAGCTGTGTCAATTGACAGGAATAAAGTAAAAGCTTACGGCACCGGGTATTCCCAGGCGGTCTCCCATCCAAGTACTGACCCGGCCCGACCCTGCTTAGCTTCCGAGATCGGACGAGATCGGGCGTGTTCAGGGTGGTATGGCCGTAAACGAAAATTGACACGGCACACATGCTATTTATAGCTGCTCAAACGCCGCCGCCGCCGCCGCTGATAAGCCTGCACCTTCTCACTTCCAGCTCAGATACAATGGATCCTCTTTGACTCCTGGAAATCACCTGTTTGGAGCCCCATTGGCACATTGCGTGGACATTTTGCAAAACACACAAAGTGGTGCTCTTCAATCATGACTTGTATCAACAATGCTGCATTCACATCAAATACGGCGTCTCAGTCTTGCTGTGAACGCTGTTTGCCGTTTGGCTGAAAGTTCAATTCAACCTTTTGTCTTGTTGCAAAGTGCTGGAATCGGCTGCCATTTAAGTAAGATCCGCCCAAATCATGGACTCGTCTGAAAGGGGGAACTAAGCTAAGGACTTTTCATCCCGTTGGGGCGCTTTTGCTCAGTGTATTGATTTTGGTTGTACTTTTTTTAAACTTGTCCTTGAAATGATCATATTTCAAACCTTTCTCATGGCTTGCCCGTGGTTTCGGCTCCAAGCTTAAAAGAGGATCCATTGTATTTTAGCTGTGGAAGAAGGCTGCGTTATCAGCGGTGTTTAAGCAGCTTTAAATCCAATGGTGATATTCCATTTCCATTGTGAGATTGGAGCCAAGTCACAGCATCACAAAGGATGCACTCACGGCACTGCTTCTCTCCGAAGCCGCCCCCTACACCCTGTCGATTGCCAGTGGTCCTTTTTTTTTGACTTTGAAAGTGTTGTTAAAATATGAATATTTGAGCAAATGGTGTATGAGAGCAATAGTTAACTGCGCATTGTCCTCCTCCCTCTGTTTCCAGCTGTGTCAATTGACAGGAATAAAGTAAAAGCTTACGGCACCGGGTATTCCCAGGCGGTCTCCCATCCAAGTACTGACCCGGCCCGACCCTGCTTAGCTTCCGAGATCGGACGAGATCGGGCGTGTTCAGGGTGGTATGGCCGTAAACGAAAATTGACACGGCACACATGCTATTTATAGCTGCTCAAACGCCGCCGCCGCCGCCGCTGATAAGCCTACACCTTCTCACTTCCAGCTCAGATACAATGGATCCTCTTTGACTCCTGGAAATCACCTGTTTGGAGCCCCATTGGCACATTGCGTGGACATTTTGCAAAACACACAAAGTGGTGCTCTTCAATCATGACTTGTATCAACAATGCTGCATTCACATCAAATACGGCGTCTCAGTCTTGCTGTGAACGCTTGTTTGCCGTTTGGCTGAAAGTTCAATTCAACCTTTTGTCTTGTTGCAAAGTGCTGGAATCGGCTGCCATTTAAGTAAGATCCGCCCAAATCATGGACTCGTCTGAAAGGGGGAACTAAGCTAAGGACTTTTCATCCCGTTGGGGCGCTTTTGCTCAGTGTATTGATTTTGGTTGTACTTTTTTTAAACTTGTCCTTGAAATGATCATATTTCAAACCTTTCTCATGGCTTGCCCGTGGTTTCGGCTCCAAGCTTAAAAGAGGATCCATTGTATTTTAGCTGTGGAAGAAGGCTGCGTTATCAGCGGTGTTTAAGCAGCTTTAAATCCAATGGTGATATTCCATTTCCATTGTGAGATTGGAGCCAAGTCACAGCATCACAAAGGATGCACTCACGGCACTGCTTCTCTCCGAAGCCGCCCCCTACACCCTGTCGATTGCCAGTGGTCCTTTTTTTTTGACTTTGAAAGTGTTGTTAAAATATGAATATTTGAGCAAATGGTGTATGAGAGCAATAGTTAACTGCGCATTGTCCTCCTCCCTCTGTTTCCAGCTGTGTCAATTGACAGGAATAAAGTAAAAGCTTACGGCACCGGGTATTCCCAGGCGGTCTCCCATCCAAGTACTGACCCGGCCCGACCCTGCTTAGCTTCCGAGATCGGACGAGATCGGGCGTGTTCAGGGTGGTATGGCCGTAAACGAAAATTGACACGGCACACATGCTATTTATAGCTGCTCAAACGCCGCCGCCCGCCGCCGCCGCTGATAAGCCTACACCTTCTCACTTCCAGCTCAGATACAATGGATCCTCTTTGACTCCTGGAAATCACCTGTTTGGAGCCCCATTGGCACATTGCGTGGACATTTTGCAAAACACACAAAGTGGTGCTCTTCAATCATGACTTGTATCAACAATGCTGCATTCACATCAAATACGGCGTCTCAGTCTTGCTGTGAACGCTTGCCGTTTGGCTGAAAGTTCAATTCAACCTTTTGTCTTGTTGCAAAGTGCTGGAATCGGCTGCCATTTAAGTAAGATCCGCCCAAATCATGGACTCGTCTGAAAGGGGGAACTAAGCTAAGGACTTTTCATCCCGTTGGGGCGCTTTTGCTCAGTGTATTGATTTTGGTTGTACTTTTTTTAAACTTGTCCTTGAAATGATCATATTTCAAACCTTTCTCATGGCTTGCCCGTGGTTTCGGCTCCAAGCTTAAAAGAGGATCCATTGTATTTTAGCTGTGGAAGAAGGCTGCGTTATCAGCGGTGTTTAAGCAGCTTTAAATCCAATGGTGATATTCCATTTCCATTGTGAGATTGGAGCCAAGTCACAGCATCACAAAGGATGCACTCACGGCACTGCTTCTCTCCGAAGCCGCCCCCTACACCCTGTCGATTGCCAGTGGTCCTTTTTTTTTGACTTTGAAAGTGTTGTTAAAATATGAATATTTGAGCAAATGGTGTATGAGAGCAATAGTTAACTGCGCATTGTCCTCCTCCCTCTGTTTCCAGCTGTGTCAATTGACAGGAATAAAGTAAAAGCTTACGGCACCGGGTATTCCCAGGCGGTCTCCCATCCAAGTACTGACCCGGCCCGACCCTGCTTAGCTTCCGAGATCGGACGAGATCGGGCGTGTTCAGGGTGGTATGGCCGTAAACGAAAATTGACACGGCACACATGCTATTTATAGCTGCTCAAACGCCGCCGCCGCCGCCGCTGATAAGCCTACACCTTCTCACTTCCAGCTCAGATACAATGGATCCTCTTTGACTCCTGGAAATCACCTGTTTGGAGCCCCATTGGCACATTGCGTGGACATTTTGCAAAACACACAAAGTGGTGCTCTTCAATCATGACTTGTATCAACAATGCTGCATTCACATCAAATACGGCGTCTCAGTCTTGCTGTGAACGCTTGTTTGCCGTTTGGCTGAAAGTTCAATTCAACCTTTTGTCTTGTTGCAAAGTGCTGGAATCGGCTGCCATTTAAGTAAGATCCGCCCAAATCATGGACTCGTCTGAAAGGGGGAACTAAGCTAAGGACTTTTCATCCCGTTGGGGCGCTTTTGCTCAGTGTATTGATTTTGGTTGTACTTTTTTTAAACTTGTCCTTGAAATGATCATATTTCAAACCTTTCTCATGGCTTGCCCGTGGTTTCGGCTCCAAGCTTAAAAGAGGATCCATTGTATTTTAGCTGTGGAAGAAGGCTGCGTTATCAGCGGTGTTTAAGCAGCTTTAAATCCAATGGTGATATTCCATTTCCATTGTGAGATTGGAGCCAAGTCACAGCATCACAAAGGATGCACTCACGGCACTGCTTCTCTCCGAAGCCGCCCCCTACACCCTGTCGATTGCCAGTGGTCCTTTTTTTTTGACTTTGAAAGTGTTGTTAAAATATGAATATTTGAGCAAATGGTGTATGAGAGCAATAGTTAACTGCGCATTGTCCTCCTCCCTCTGTTTCCAGCTGTGTCAATTGACAGGAATAAAGTAAAAGCTTACGGCACCGGGTATTCCCAGGCGGTCTCCCATCCAAGTACTGACCCGGCCCGACCCTGCTTAGCTTCCGAGATCGGACGAGATCGGGCGTGTTCAGGGTGGTATGGCCGTAAACGAAAATTGACACGGCACACATGCTATTTATAGCTGCTCAAACGCCGCCGCCGCCGCCGCCGCCGCTGATAAGCCTACACCTTCTCACTTCCAGCTCAGATACAATGGATCCTCTTTGACTCCTGGAAATCACCTGTTTGGAGCCCCATTGGCACATTGCGTGGACATTTTGCAAAACACACAAAGTGGTGCTCTTCAATCATGACTTGTATCCACAATGCTGCATTCACATCAAATACGGCGTCTCAGTCTTGCTGTGAACGCTTGTTTGCCGTTTGGCTGAAAGTTCAATTCAACCTTTTGTCTTGTTGCAAAGTGCTGGAATCGGCTGCCATTTAAGTAAGATCCGCCCAAATCATGGACTCGTCTGAAAGGGGGAACTAAGCTAAGGACTTTTCATAGCCCGGCCCGACCCTGCTTAGCTTCCGAGATCGGACGAGATCGGGCGTGTTCAGGGTGGTATGGCCGTAAACGAAAATTGACACGGCACACATGCTATTTATAGCTGCTCAAACGCCGCCGCCGCCGCCGCTGATAAGCCTACACCTTCTCACTTCCAGCTCAGATACAATGGATCCTCTTTGACTCCTGGAAATCACCTGTTTGGAGCCCCATTGGCACATTGCGTGGACATTTTGCAAAACACACAAAGTGGTGCTCTTCAATCATGACTTGTATCAACAATGCTGCATTCACATCAAATACGGCGTCTCAGTCTTGCTGTGAACGCTTGTTTGCCGTTTGGCTGAAAGTTCAATTCAACCTTTTGTCTTGTTGCAAAGTGCTGGAATCGGCTGCCATTTAAGTAAGATCCGCCCAAATCATGGACTCGTCTGAAAGGGGGAACTAAGCTAAGGACTTTTCATCCCGTTGGGGCGCTTTTGCTCAGTGTATTGATTTTGGTTGTACTTTTTTTAAACTTGTCCTTGAAATGATCATATTTCAAACCTTTCTCATGGCTTGCCCGTGGTTTCGGCTCCAAGCTTAAAAGAGGATCCATTGTATTTTAGCTGTGGAAGAAGGCTGCGTTATCAGCGGTGTTTAAGCAGCTTTAAATCCAATGGTGATATTCCATTTCCATTGTGAGATTGGAGCCAAGTCACAGCATCACAAAGGATGCACTCACGGCACTGCTTCTCTCCGAAGCCGCCCCCTACACCCTGTCGATTGCCAGTGGTCCTTTTTTTTTGACTTTGAAAGTGTTGTTAAAATATGAATATTTGAGCAAATGGTGTATGAGAGCAATAGTTAACTGCGCATTGTCCTCCTCCCTCTGTTTCCAGCTGTGTCAATTGACAGGAATAAAGTAAAAGCTTACGGCACCGGGTATTCCCAGGCGGTCTCCCATCCAAGTACTGACCCGGCCCGACCCTGCTTAGCTTCCGAGATCGGACGAGATCGGGCGTGTTCAGGGTGGTATGGCCGTAAACGAAAATTGACACGGCACACATGCTATTTATAGCTGCTCAAACGCCGCCGCCGCCGCCGCTGATAAGCCTGCACCTTCTCACTTCCAGCTCAGATACAATGGATCCTCTTTGACTCCTGGAAATCACCTGTTTGGAGCCCCATTGGCACATTGCGTGGACATTTTGCAAAACACACAAAGTGGTGCTCTTCAATCATGACTTGTATCAACAATGCTGCATTCACATCAAATACGGCGTCTCAGTCTTGCTGTGAACGCTTGTTTGCCGTTTGGCTGAAAGTTCAATTCAACCTTTTGTCTTGTTGCAAAGTGCTGGAATCGGCTGCCATTTAAGTAAGATCCGCCCAAATCATGGACTCGTCTGAAAGGGGGAACTAAGCTAAGGACTTTTCATCCCGTTGGGGCGCTTTTGCTCAGTGTATTGATTTTGGTTGTACTTTTTTTAAACTTGTCCTTGAAATGATCATATTTCAAACCTTTCTCATGGCTTGCCCGTGGTTTCGGCTCCAAGCTTAAAAGAGGATCCATTGTATTTTAGCTGTGGAAGAAGGCTGCGTTATCAGCGGTGTTTAAGCAGCTTTAAATCCAATGGTGATATTCCATTTCCATTGTGAGATTGGAGCCAAGTCACAGCATCACAAAGGATGCACTCACGGCACTGCTTCTCTCCGAAGCCGCCCCCTACACCCTGTCGATTGCCAGTGGTCCTTTTTTTTTGACTTTGAAAGTGTTGTTAAAATATGAATATTTGAGCAAATGGTGTATGAGAGCAATAGTTAACTGCGCATTGTCCTCCTCCCTCTGTTTCCAGCTGTGTCAATTGACAGGAATAAAGTAAAAGCTTACGGCACCGGGTATTCCCAGGCGGTCTCCCATCCAAGTACTGACCCGGCCCGACCCTGCTTAGCTTCCGAGATCGGACGAGATCGGGCGTGTTCAGGGTGGTATGGCCGTAAACGAAAATTGACACGGCACACATGCTATTTATAGCTGCTCAAACGCCGCCGCCGCCGCCGCTGATAAGCCTACACCTTCTCACTTCCAGCTCAGATACAATGGATCCTCTTTGACTCCTGGAAATCACCTGTTTGGAGCCCCATTGGCACATTGCGTGGACATTTTGCAAAACACACAAAGTGGTGCTCTTCAATCATGACTTGTATCAACAATGCTGCATTCACATCAAATACGGCGTCTCAGTCTTGCTGTGAACGCTTGTTTGCCGTTTGGCTGAAAGTTCAATTCAACCTTTTGTCTTGTTGCAAAGTGCTGGAATCGGCTGCCATTTAAGTAAGATCCGCCCAAATCATGGACTCGTCTGAAAGGGGGAACTAAGCTAAGGACTTTTCATCCCGTTGGGGCGCTTTTGCTCAGTGTATTGATTTTGGTTGTACTTTTTTTAAACTTGTCCTTGAAATGATCATATTTCAAACCTTTCTCATGGCTTGCCCGTGGTTTCGGCTCCAAGCTTAAAAGAGGATCCATTGTATTTTAGCTGTGGAAGAAGGCTGCGTTATCAGCGGTGTTTAAGCAGCTTTAAATCCAATGGTGATATTCCATTTCCATTGTGAGATTGGAGCCAAGTCACAGCATCACAAAGGATGCACTCACGGCACTGCTTCTCTCCGAAGCCGCCCCCTACACCCTGTCGATTGCCAGTGGTCCTTTTTTTTTGACTTTGAAAGTGTTGTTAAAATATGAATATTTGAGCAAATGGTGTATGAGAGCAATAGTTAACTGCGCATTGTCCTCCTCCCTCTGTTTCCAGCTGTGTCAATTGACAGGAATAAAGTAAAAGCTTACGGCACCGGGTATTCCCAGGCGGTCTCCCATCCAAGTACTGACCCGGCCCGACCCTGCTTAGCTTCCGAGATCGGACGAGATCGGGCGTGTTCAGGGTGGTATGGCCGTAAACGAAAATTGACACGGCACACATGCTATTTATAGCTGCTCAAACGCCGCCGCCGCCGCCGCCGCCGCTGATAAGCCTACACCTTCTCACTTCCAGCTCAGATACAATGGATCCTCTTTGACTCCTGGAAATCACCTGTTTGGAGCCCCATTGGCACATTGCGTGGACATTTTGCAAAACACACAAAGTGGTGCTCTTCAATCATGACTTGTATCAACAATGCTGCATTCACATCAAATACGGCGTCTCAGTCTTGCTGTGAACGCTTGCCGTTTGGCTGAAAGTTCAATTCAACCTTTTGTCTTGTTGCAAAGTGCTGGAATCGGCTGCCATTTAAGTAAGATCCGCCCAAATCATGGACTCGTCTGAAAGGGGGAACTAAGCTAAGGACTTTTCATCCCGTTGGGGCGCTTTTGCTCAGTGTATTGATTTTGGTTGTACTTTTTTTAAACTTGTCCTTGAAATGATCATATTTCAAACCTTTCTCATGGCTTGCCCGTGGTTTCGGCTCCAAGCTTAAAAGAGGATCCATTGTATTTTAGCTGTGGAAGAAGGCTGCGTTATCAGCGGTGTTTAAGCAGCTTTAAATCCAATGGTGATATTCCATTTCCATTGTGAGATTGGAGCCAAGTCACAGCATCACAAAGGATGCACTCACGGCACTGCTTCTCTCCGAAGCCGCCCCCTACACCCTGTCGATTGCCAGTGGTCCTTTTTTTTTGACTTTGAAAGTGTTGTTAAAATATGAATATTTGAGCAAATGGTGTATGAGAGCAATAGTTAACTGCGCATTGTCCTCCTCCCTCTGTTTCCAGCTGTGTCAATTGACAGGAATAAAGTAAAAGCTTACGGC
This sequence comes from Champsocephalus esox, assembly GCA_036324585.1. Lineage (NCBI taxonomy): Eukaryota > Metazoa > Chordata > Actinopteri > Perciformes > Channichthyidae > Champsocephalus > Champsocephalus esox. The sequence continues at coordinate 7,867,434 of CM070482.1, read as the reverse complement.
ACCGGGTATTCCCAGGCGGTCTCCCATCCAAGTACTGACCCGGCCCGACCCTGCTTAGCTTCCGAGATCGGACGAGATCGGGCGTGTTCAGGGTGGTATGGCCGTAAACGAAAATTGACACGGCACACATGCTATTTATAGCTGCTCAAACGCCGCCGCCGCCGCCGCTGATAAGCCTACACCTTCTCACTTCCAGCTCAGATACAATGGATCCTCTTTGACTCCTGGAAATCACCTGTTTGGAGCCCCATTGGGCACATTGCGTGGACATTTTGCAAAACACACAAAGTGGTGCTCTTCAATCATGACTTGTATCCACAATGCTGCATTCACATCAAATACGGCGTCTCAGTCTTGCTGTGAACGCTTGTTTGCCGTTTGGCTGAAAGTTCAATTCAACCTTTTGTCTTGTTGCAAAGTGCTGGAATCGGCTGCCATTTAAGTAAGATCCGCCCAAATCATGGACTCGTCTGAAAGGGGGAACTAAGCTAAGGACTTTTCATCCCGTTGGGGCGCTTTTGCTCAGTGTATTGATTTTGGTTGTACTTGTTTTTAAACTTGTCCTTGAAATGATCATATTTCAAACCTTTCTCATGGCTTGCCCGTGGTTTCGGCTCCAAGCTTAAAAGAGGATCCATTGTATTTTAGCTGTGGAAGAAGGCTGCGTTATCAGCGGTGTTTAAGCAGCTTTAAATCCAATGGTGATATTCCATTTCCATTGTGAGATTGGAGCCAAGTCACAGCATCACAAAGGATGCACTCACGGCACTGCTTCTCTCCGAAGCCGCCCCCTACACCCTGTCGATTGCCAGTGGTCCTTTTTTTTTGACTTTGAAAGTGTTGTTAAAATATGAATATTTGAGCAAATGGTGTATGAGAGCAATAGTTAACTGCGCATTGTCCTCCTCCCTCTGTTTCCAGCTGTGTCAATTGACAGGAATAAAGTAAAAGCTTACGGCACCGGGTATTCCCAGGCGGTCTCCCATCCAAGTACTGACCCGGCCCGACCCTGCTTAGCTTCCGAGATCGGACGAGATCGGGCGTGTTCAGGGTGGTATGGCCGTAAACGAAAATTGACACGGCACACATGCTATTTATAGCTGCTCAAACGCCGCCGCCGCCGCCGCGCCGCCGCTGATAAGCCTACACCTTCTCACTTCCAGCTCAGATACAATGGATCCTCTTTGACTCCTGGAAATCACCTGTTTGGAGCCCCATTGGCACATTGCGTGGACATTTTGCAAAACACACAAAGTGGTGCTCTTCAATCATGACTTGTATCCACAATGCTGCATTCACATCAAATACGGCGTCTCAGTCTTGCTGTGAACGCTTGTTTGCCGTTTGGCTGAAAGTTCAATTCAACCTTTTGTCTTGTTGCAAAGTGCTGGAATCGGCTGCCATTTAAGTAAGATCCGCCCAAATCATGGACTCGTCTGAAAGGGGGAACTAAGCTAAGGACTTTTCATAGCCCGGCCCGACCCTGCTTAGCTTCCGAGATCGGACGAGATCGGGCGTGTTCAGGGTGGTATGGCCGTAAACGAAAATTGACACGGCACACATGCTATTTATAGCTGCTCAAACGCCGCCGCCGCCGCCGCTGATAAGCCTACACCTTCTCACTTCCAGCTCAGATACAATGGATCCTCTTTGACTCCTGGAAATCACCTGTTTGGAGCCCCATTGGCACATTGCGTGGACATTTTGCAAAACACACAAAGTGGTGCTCTTCAATCATGACTTGTATCCACAATGCTGCATTCACATCAAATACGGCGTCTCAGTCTTGCTGTGAACGCTTGTTTGCCGTTTGGCTGAAAGTTCAATTCAACCTTTTGTCTTGTTGCAAAGTGCTGGAATCGGCTGCCATTTAAGTAAGATCCGCCCAAATCATGGACTCGTCTGAAAGGGGGAACTAAGCTAAGGACTTTTCATCCCGTTGGGGCGCTTTTGCTCAGTGTATTGATTTTGGTTGTACTTGTTTTAAACTTGTCCTTGAAATGATCATATTTCAAACCTTTCTCATGGCTTGCCCGTGGTTTCGGCTCCAAGCTTAAAAGAGGATCCATTGTATTTTAGCTGTGGAAGAAGGCTGCGTTATCAGCGGTGTTTAAGCAGCTTTAAATCCAATGGTGATATTCCATTTCCATTGTGAGATTGGAGCCAAGTCACAGCATCACAAAGGATGCACTCACGGCACTGCTTCTCTCCGAAGCCGCCCCCTACACCCTGTCGATTGCCAGTGGTCCTTTTTTTTTGACTTTGAAAGTGTTGTTAAAATATGAATATTTGAGCAAATGGTGTATGAGAGCAATAGTTAACTGCGCATTGTCCTCCTCCCTCTGTTTCCAGCTGTGTCAATTGACAGGAATAAAGTAAAAGCTTACGGCACCGGGTATTCCCAGGCGGTCTCCCATCCAAGTACTGACCCGGCCCGACCCTGCTTAGCTTCCGAGATCGGACGAGATCGGGCGTGTTCAGGGTGGTATGGCCGTAAACGAAAATTGACACGGCACACATGCTATTTATCGCTGCTCAAACGCCGCCGCCGCCGCCGCCGCTGATAAGCCTGCACCTTCTCACTTCCAGCTCAGATACAATGGATCCTCTTTGACTCCTGGAAATCACCTGTTTGGAGCCCCATTGGCACATTGCGTGGACATTTTGCAAAACACACAAAGTGGTGCTCTTCAATCATGACTTGTATCAACAATGCTGCATTCACATCAAATACGGCGTCTCAGTCTTGCTGTGAACGCTTGTTTGCCGTTTGGCTGAAAGTTCAATTCAACCTTTTGTCTTGTTGCAAAGTGCTGGAATCGGCTGCCATTTAAGTAAGATCCGCCCAAATCATGGACTCGTCTGAAAGGGGGAACTAAGCTAAGGACTTTTCATCCCGTTGGGGCGCTTTTGCTCAGTGTATTGATTTTGGTTGTACTTTTTTTAAACTTGTCCTTGAAATGATCATATTTCAAACCTTTCTCATGGCTTGCCCGTGGTTTCGGCTCCAAGCTTAAAAGAGGATCCATTGTATTTTAGCTGTGGAAGAAGGCTGCGTTATCAGCGGTGTTTAAGCAGCTTTAAATCCAATGGTGATATTCCATTTCCATTGTGAGATTGGAGCCAAGTCACAGCATCACAAAGGATGCACTCACGGCACTGCTTCTCTCCGAAGCCGCCCCCTACACCCTGTCGATTGCCAGTGGTCCTTTTTTTTTGACTTTGAAAGTGTTGTTAAAATATGAATATTTGAGCAAATGGTGTATGAGAGCAATAGTTAACTGCGCATTGTCCTCCTCCCTCTGTTTCCAGCTGTGTCAATTGACAGGAATAAAGTAAAAGCTTACGGCACCGGGTATTCCCAGGCGGTCTCCCATCCAAGTACTGACCCGGCCCGACCCTGCTTAGCTTCCGAGATCGGACGAGATCGGGCGTGTTCAGGGTGGTATGGCCGTAAACGAAAATTGACACGGCACACATGCTATTTATAGCTGCTCAAACGCCGCCGCCGCCGCCGCTGATAAGCCTACACCTTCTCACTTCCAGCTCAGATACAATGGATCCTCTTTGACTCCTGGAAATCACCTGTTTGGAGCCCCATTGGCACATTGCGTGGACATTTTGCAAAACACACAAAGTGGTGCTCTTCAATCATGACTTGTATCAACAATGCTGCATTCACATCAAATACGGCGTCTCAGTCTTGCTGTGAACGCTTGTTTGCCGTTTGGCTGAAAGTTCAATTCAACCTTTTGTCTTGTTGCAAAGTGCTGGAATCGGCTGCCATTTAAGTAAGATCCGCCCAAATCATGGACTCGTCTGAAAGGGGGAACTAAGCTAAGGACTTTTCATCCCGTTGGGGCGCTTTTGCTCAGTGTATTGATTTTGGTTGTACTTTTTTTAAACTTGTCCTTGAAATGATCATATTTCAAACCTTTCTCATGGCTTGCCCGTGGTTTCGGCTCCAAGCTTAAAAGAGGATCCATTGTATTTTAGCTGTGGAAGAAGGCTGCGTTATCAGCGGTGTTTAAGCAGCTTTAAATCCAATGGTGATATTCCATTTCCATTGTGAGATTGGAGCCAAGTCACAGCATCACAAAGGATGCACTCACGGCACTGCTTCTCTCCGAAGCCGCCCCCTACACCCTGTCGATTGCCAGTGGTCCTTTTTTTTTGACTTTGAAAGTGTTGTTAAAATATGAATATTTGAGCAAATGGTGTATGAGAGCAATAGTTAACTGCGCATTGTCCTCCTCCCTCTGTTTCCAGCTGTGTCAATTGACAGGAATAAAGTAAAAGCTTACGGCACCGGGTATTCCCAGGCGGTCTCCCATCCAAGTACTGACCCGGCCCGACCCTGCTTAGCTTCCGAGATCGGACGAGATCGGGCGTGTTCAGGGTGGTATGGCCGTAAACGAAAATTGACACGGCACACATGCTATTTATAGCTGCTCAAACGCCGCCGCCGCCGCCGCCGCCGCCGCTGATAAGCCTACACCTTCTCACTTCCAGCTCAGATACAATGGATCCTCTTTGACTCCTGGAAATCACCTGTTTGGAGCCCCATTGGCACATTGCGTGGACATTTTGCAAAACACACAAAGTGGTGCTCTTCAATCATGACTTGTATCCACAATGCTGCATTCACATCAAATACGGCGTCTCATTCTTGCTGTGAACGCTTGCCGTTTGGCTGAAAGTTCAATTCAACCTTTTGTCTTGTTGCAAAGTGCTGGAATCGGCTGCCATTTAAGTAAGATCCGCCCAAATCATGGACTCGTCTGAAAGGGGGAACTAAGCTAAGGACTTTTCATCCCGTTGGGGCGCTTTTGCTCAGTGTATTGATTTTGGTTGTACTTTTTTTAAACTTGTCCTTGAAATGATCATATTTCAAACCTTTCTCATGGCTTGCCCGTGGTTTCGGCTCCAAGCTTAAAAGAGGATCCATTGTATTTTAGCTGTGGAAGAAGGCTGCGTTATCAGCGGTGTTTAAGCAGCTTTAAATCCAATGGTGATATTCCATTTCCATTGTGAGATTGGAGCCAAGTCACAGCATCACAAAGGATGCACTCACGGCACTGCTTCTCTCCGAAGCCGCCCCCTACACCCTGTCGATTGCCAGTGGTCCTTTTTTTTTGACTTTGAAAGTGTTGTTAAAATATGAATATTTGAGCAAATGGTGTATGAGAGCAATAGTTAACTGCGCATTGTCCTCCTCCCTCTGTTTCCAGCTGTGTCAATTGACAGGAATAAAGTAAAAGCTTACGGCACCGGGTATTCCCAGGCGGTCTCCCATCCAAGTACTGACCCGGCCCGACCCTGCTTAGCTTCCGAGATCGGACGAGATCGGGCGTGTTCAGGGTGGTATGGCCGTAAACGAAAATTGACACGGCACACATGCTATTTATAGCTGCTCAAACGCCGCCGCCGCCGCCGCTGATAAGCCTACACCTTCTCACTTCCAGCTCAGATACAATGGATCCTCTTTGACTCCTGGAAATCACCTGTTTGGAGCCCCATTGGCACATTGCGTGGACATTTTGCAAAACACACAAAGTGGTGCTCTTCAATCATGACTTGTATCAACAATGCTGCATTCACATCAAATACGGCGTCTCAGTCTTGCTGTGAACGCTTGTTTGCCGTTTGGCTGAAAGTTCAATTCAACCTTTTGTCTTGTTGCAAAGTGCTGGAATCGGCTGCCATTTAAGTAAGATCCGCCCAAATCATGGACTCGTCTGAAAGGGGGAACTAAGCTAAGGACTTTTCATCCCGTTGGGGCGCTTTTGCTCAGTGTATTGATTTTGGTTGTACTTTTTTTAAACTTGTCCTTGAAATGATCATATTTCAAACCTTTCTCATGGCTTGCCCGTGGTTTCGGCTCCAAGCTTAAAAGAGGATCCATTGTATTTTAGCTGTGGAAGAAGGCTGCGTTATCAGCGGTGTTTAAGCAGCTTTAAATCCAATGGTGATATTCCATTTCCATTGTGAGATTGGAGCCAAGTCACAGCATCACAAAGGATGCACTCACGGCACTGCTTCTCTCCGAAGCCGCCCCCTACACCCTGTCGATTGCCAGTGGTCCTTTTTTTTTGACTTTGAAAGTGTTGTTAAAATATGAATATTTGAGCAAATGGTGTATGAGAGCAATAGTTAACTGCGCATTGTCCTCCTCCCTCTGTTTCCAGCTGTGTCAATTGACAGGAATAAAGTAAAAGCTTACGGCACCGGGTATTCCCAGGCGGTCTCCCATCCAAGTACTGACCCGGCCCGACCCTGCTTAGCTTCCGAGATCGGACGAGATCGGGCGTGTTCAGGGTGGTATGGCCGTAAACGAAAATTGACACGGCACACATGCTATTTATAGCTGCTCAAACGCCGCCGCCGCCGCCGCCGCTGATAAGCCTACACCTTCTCACTTCCAGCTCAGATACAATGGATCCTCTTTGACTCCTGGAAATCACCTGTTTGGAGCCCCATTGGCACATTGCGTGGACATTTTGCAAAACACACAAAGTGGTGCTCTTCAATCATGACTTGTATCAACAATGCTGCATTCACATCAAATACGGCGTCTCAGTCTTGCTGTGAACGCTTGTTTGCCGTTTGGCTGAAAGTTCAATTCAACCTTTTGTCTTGTTGCAAAGTGCTGGAATCGGCTGCCATTTAAGTAAGATCCGCCCAAATCATGGACTCGTCTGAAAGGGGGAACTAAGCTAAGGACTTTTCATCCCGTTGGGGCGCTTTTGCTCAGTGTATTGATTTTGGTTGTACTTTTTTTAAACTTGTCCTTGAAATGATCATATTTCAAACCTTTCTCATGGCTTGCCCGTGGTTTCGGCTCCAAGCTTAAAAGAGGATCCATTGTATTTTAGCTGTGGAAGAAGGCTGCGTTATCAGCGGTGTTTAAGCAGCTTTAAATCCAATGGTGATATTCCATTTCCATTGTGAGATTGGAGCCAAGTCACAGCATCACAAAGGATGCACTCACGGCACTGCTTCTCTCCGAAGCCGCCCCCTACACCCTGTCGATTGCCAGTGGTCCTTTTTTTTTGACTTTGAAAGTGTTGTTAAAATATGAATATTTGAGCAAATGGTGTATGAGAGCAATAGTTAACTGCGCATTGTCCTCCTCCCTCTGTTTCCAGCTGTGTCAATTGACAGGAATAAAGTAAAAGCTTACGGCACCGGGTATTCCCAGGCGGTCTCCCATCCAAGTACTGACCCGGCCCGACCCTGCTTAGCTTCCGAGATCGGACGAGATCGGGCGTGTTCAGGGTGGTATGGCCGTAAACGAAAATTGACACGGCACACATGCTATTTATAGCTGCTCAAACGCCGCCGCCGCCGCCGCTGATAAGCCTACACCTTCTCACTTCCAGCTCAGATACAATGGATCCTCTTTGACTCCTGGAAATCACCTGTTTGGAGCCCCATTGGCACATTGCGTGGACATTTTGCAAAACACACAAAGTGGTGCTCTTCAATCATGACTTGTATCAACAATGCTGCATTCACATCAAATACGGCGTCTCAGTCTTGCTGTGAACGCTTGCCGTTTGGCTGAAAGTTCAATTCAACCTTTTGTCTTGTTGCAAAGTGCTGGAATCGGCTGCCATTTAAGTAAGATCCGCCCAAATCATGGACTCGTCTGAAAGGGGGAACTAAGCTAAGGACTTTTCATCCCGTTGGGGCGCTTTTGCTCAGTGTATTGATTTTGGTTGTACTTTTTTTAAACTTGTCCTTGAAATGATCATATTTCAAACCTTTCTCATGGCTTGCCCGTGGTTTCGGCTCCAAGCTTAAAAGAGGATCCATTGTATTTTAGCTGTGGAAGAAGGCTGCGTTATCAGCGGTGTTTAAGCAGCTTTAAATCCAATGGTGATATTCCATTTCCATTGTGAGATTGGAGCCAAGTCACAGCATCACAAAGGATGCACTCACGGCACTGCTTCTCTCCGAAGCCGCCCCCTACACCCTGTCGATTGCCAGTGGTCCTTTTTTTTTGACTTTGAAAGTGTTGTTAAAATATGAATATTTGAGCAAATGGTGTATGAGAGCAATAGTTAACTGCGCATTGTCCTCCTCCCTCTGTTTCCAGCTGTGTCAATTGACAGGAATAAAGTAAAAGCTTACGGCACCGGGTATTCCCAGGCGGTCTCCCATCCAAGTACTGACCCGGCCCGACCCTGCTTAGCTTCCGAGATCGGACGAGATCGGGCGTGTTCAGGGTGGTATGGCCGTAAACGAAAATTGACACGGCACACATGCTATTTATAGCTGCTCAAACGCCGCCGCCGCCGCCGCTGATAAGCCTACACCTTCTCACTTCCAGCTCAGATACAATGGATCCTCTTTGACTCCTGGAAATCACCTGTTTGGAGCCCCATTGGCACATTGCGTGGACATTTTGCAAAACACACAAAGTGGTGCTCTTCAATCATGACTTGTATCAACAATGCTGCATTCACATCAAATACGGCGTCTCAGTCTTGCTGTGAACGCTTGTTTGCCGTTTGGCTGAAAGTTCAATTCAACCTTTTGTCTTGTTGCAAAGTGCTGGAATCGGCTGCCATTTAAGTAAGATCCGCCCAAATCATGGACTCGTCTGAAAGGGGGAACTAAGCTAAGGACTTTTCATCCCGTTGGGGCGCTTTTGCTCAGTGTATTGATTTTGGTTGTACTTTTTTTAAACTTGTCCTTGAAATGATCATATTTCAAACCTTTCTCATGGCTTGCCCGTGGTTTCGGCTCCAAGCTTAAAAGAGGATCCATTGTATTTTAGCTGTGGAAGAAGGCTGCGTTATCAGCGGTGTTTAAGCAGCTTTAAATCCAATGGTGATATTCCATTTCCATTGTGAGATTGGAGCCAAGTCACAGCATCACAAAGGATGCACTCACGGCACTGCTTCTCTCCGAAGCCGCCCCCTACACCCTGTCGATTGCCAGTGGTCCTTTTTTTTTGACTTTGAAAGTGTTGTTAAAATATGAATATTTGAGCAAATGGTGTATGAGAGCAATAGTTAACTGCGCATTGTCCTCCTCCCTCTGTTTCCAGCTGTGTCAATTGACAGGAATAAAGTAAAAGCTTACGGCACCGGGTATTCCCAGGCGGTCTCCCATCCAAGTACTGACCCGGCCCGACCCTGCTTAGCTTCCGAGATCGGACGAGATCGGGCGTGTTCAGGGTGGTATGGCCGTAAACGAAAATTGACACGGCACACATGCTATTTATAGCTGCTCAAACGCCGCCGCCGCCGCCGCCGCCGCTGATAAGCCTACACCTTCTCACTTCCAGCTCAGATACAATGGATCCTCTTTGACTCCTGGAAATCACCTGTTTGGAGCCCCATTGGCACATTGCGTGGACATTTTGCAAAACACACAAAGTGGTGCTCTTCAATCATGACTTGTATCCACAATGCTGCATTCACATCAAATACGGCGTCTCAGTCTTGCTGTGAACGCTTGTTTGCCGTTTGGCTGAAAGTTCAATTCAACCTTTTGTCTTGTTGCAAAGTGCTGGAATCGGCTGCCATTTAAGTAAGATCCGCCCAAATCATGGACTCGTCTGAAAGGGGGAACTAAGCTAAGGACTTTTCATAGCCCGGCCCGACCCTGCTTAGCTTCCGAGATCGGACGAGATCGGGCGTGTTCAGGGTGGTATGGCCGTAAACGAAAATTCACACGGCACACATGCTATTTATAGCTGCTCAAACGCCGCCGCCGCCGCCGCTGATAAGCCTACACCTTCTCACTTCCAGCTCAGATACAATGGATCCTCTTTGACTCCTGGAAATCACCTGTTTGGAGCCCCATTGGCACATTGCGTGGACATTTTGCAAAACACACAAAGTGGTGCTCTTCAATCATGACTTGTATCCACAATGCTGCATTCACATCAAATACGGCGTCTCAGTCTTGCTGTGAACGCTTGTTTGCCGTTTGGCTGAAAGTTCAATTCAACCTTTTGTCTTGTTGCAAAGTGCTGGAATCGGCTGCCATTTAAGTAAGATCCGCCCAAATCATGGACTCGTCTGAAAGGGGGAACTAAGCTAAGGACTTTTCATCCCGTTGGGGCGCTTTTGCTCAGTGTATTGATTTTGGTTGTACTTGTTTTAAACTTGTCCTTGAAATGATCATATTTCAAACCTTTCTCATGGCTTGCCCGTGGTTTCGGCTCCAAGCTTAAAAGAGGATCCATTGTATTTTAGCTGTGGAAGAAGGCTGCGTTATCAGCGGTGTTTAAGCAGCTTTAAATCCAATGGTGATATTCCATTTCCATTGTGAGATTGGAGCCAAGTCACAGCATCACAAAGGATGCACTCACGGCACTGCTTCTCTCCGAAGCCGCCCCCTACACCCTGTCGATTGCCAGTGGTCCTTTTTTTTTACTTTGAAAGTGTTGTTAAAATATGAATATTTGAGCAAATGGTGTATGAGAGCAATAGTTAACTGCGCATTGTCCTCCTCCCTCTGTTTCCAGCTGTGTCAATTGACAGGAATAAAGTAAAAGCTTACGGCACCGGGTATTCCCAGGCGGTCTCCCATCCAAGTACTGACCCGGCCCGACCCTGCTTAGCTTCCGAGATCGGACGAGATCGGGCGTGTTCAGGGTGGTATGGCCGTAAACGAAAATTGACACGGCACACATGCTATTTATAGCTGCTCAAACGCCGCCGCCGCCGCCGCTGATAAGCCTGCACCTTCTCACTTCCAGCTCAGATACAATGGATCCTCTTTGACTCCTGGAAATCACCTGTTTGGAGCCCCATTGGCACATTGCGTGGACATTTTGCAAAACACACAAAGTGGTGCTCTTCAATCATGACTTGTATCAACAATGCTGCATTCACATCAAATACGGCGTCTCAGTCTTGCTGTGAACGCTTGCCGTTTGGCTGAAAGTTCAATTCAACCTTTTGTCTTGTTGCAAAGTGCTGGAATCGGCTGCCATTTAAGTAAGATCCGCCCAAATCATGGACTCGTCTGAAAGGGGGAACTAAGCTAAGGACTTTTCATCCCGTTGGGGCGCTTTTGCTCAGTGTATTGATTTTGGTTGTACTTTTTTTAAACTTGTCCTTGAAATGATCATATTTCAAACCTTTCTCATGGCTTGCCCGTGGTTTCGGCTCCAAGCTTAAAAGAGGATCCATTGTATTTTAGCTGTGGAAGAAGGCTGCGTTATCAGCGGTGTTTAAGCAGCTTTAAATCCAATGGTGATATTCCATTTCCATTGTGAGATTGGAGCCAAGTCACAGCATCACAAAGGATGCACTCACGGCACTGCTTCTCTCCGAAGCCGCCCCCTACACCCTGTCGATTGCCAGTGGTCCTTTTTTTTTGACTTTGAAAGTGTTGTTAAAATATGAATATTTGAGCAAATGGTGTATGAGAGCAATAGTTAACTGCGCATTGTCCTCCTCCCTCTGTTTCCAGCTGTGTCAATTGACAGGAATAAAGTAAAAGCTTACGGCACCGGGTATTCCCAGGCGGTCTCCCATCCAAGTACTGACCCGGCCCGACCCTGCTTAGCTTCCGAGATCGGACGAGATCGGGCGTGTTCAGGGTGGTATGGCCGTAAACGAAAATTGACACGGCACACATGCTATTTATAGCTGCTCAAACGCCGCCGCCGCCGCCGCTGATAAGCCTGCACCTTCTCACTTCCAGCTCAGATACAATGGATCCTCTTTGACTCCTGGAAATCACCTGTTTGGAGCCCCATTGGCACATTGCGTGGACATTTTGCAAAACACACAAAGTGGTGCTCTTCAATCATGACTTGTATCAACAATGCTGCATTCACATCAAATACGGCGTCTCAGTCTTGCTGTGAACGCTTGCCGTTTGGCTGAAAGTTCAATTCAACCTTTTGTCTTGTTGCAAAGTGCTGGAATCGGCTGCCATTTAAGTAAGATCCGCCCAAATCATGGACTCGTCTGAAAGGGGGAACTAAGCTAAGGACTTTTCATCCCGTTGGGGCGCTTTTGCTCAGTGTATTGATTTTGGTTGTACTTTTTTTAAACTTGTCCTTGAAATGATCATATTTCAAACCTTTCTCATGGCTTGCCCGTGGTTTCGGCTCCAAGCTTAAAAGAGGATCCATTGTATTTTAGCTGTGGAAGAAGGCTGCGTTATCAGCGGTGTTTAAGCAGCTTTAAATCCAATGGTGATATTCCATTTCCATTGTGAGATTGGAGCCAAGTCACAGCATCACAAAGGATGCACTCACGGCACTGCTTCTCTCCGAAGCCGCCCCCTACACCCTGTCGATTGCCAGTGGTCCTTTTTTTTTGACTTTGAAAGTGTTGTTAAAATATGAATATTTGAGCAAATGGTGTATGAGAGCAATAGTTAACTGCGCATTGTCCTCCTCCCTCTGTTTCCAGCTGTGTCAATTGACAGGAATAAAGTAAAAGCTTACGGCACCGGGTATTCCCAGGCGGTCTCCCATCCAAGTACTGACCCGGCCCGACCCTGCTTAGCTTCCGAGATCGGACGAGATCGGGCGTGTTCAGGGTGGTATGGCCGTAAACGAAAATTGACACGGCACACATGCTATTTATAGCTGCTCAAACGCCGCCGCCGCCGCCGCTGATAAGCCTACACCTTCTCACTTCCAGCTCAGATACAATGGATCCTCTTTGACTCCTGGAAATCACCTGTTTGGAGCCCCATTGGCACATTGCGTGGACATTTTGCAAAACACACAAAGTGGTGCTCTTCAATCATGACTTGTATCCACAATGCTGCATTCACATCAAATACGGCGTCTCAGTCTTGCTGTGAACGCTTGTTTGCCGTTTGGCTGAAAGTTCAATTCAACCTTTTGTCTTGTTGCAAAGTGCTGGAATCGGCTGCCATTTAAGTAAGATCCGCCCAAATCATGGACTCGTCTGAAAGGGGGAACTAAGCTAAGGACTTTTCATCCCGTTGGGGCGCTTTTGCTCAGTGTATTGATTTTGGTTGTACTTTTTTTAAACTTGTCCTTGAAATGATCATATTTCAAACCTTTCTCATGGCTTGCCCGTGGTTTCGGCTCCAAGCTTAAAAGAGGATCCATTGTATTTTAGCTGTGGAAGAAGGCTGCGTTATCAGCGGTGTTTAAGCAGCTTTAAATCCAATGGTGATATTCCATTTCCATTGTGAGATTGGAGCCAAGTCACAGCATCACAAAGGATGCACTCACGGCACTGCTTCTCTCCGAAGCCGCCCCCTACACCCTGTCGATTGCCAGTGGTCCTTTTTTTTTGACTTTGAAAGTGTTGTTAAAATATGAATATTTGAGCAAATGGTGTATGAGAGCAATAGTTAACTGCGCATTGTCCTCCTCCCTCTGTTTCCAGCTGTGTCAATTGACAGGAATAAAGTAAAAGCTTACGGCACCGGGTATTCCCAGGCGGTCTCCCATCCAAGTACTGACCCGGCCCGACCCTGCTTAGCTTCCGAGATCGGACGAGATCGGGCGTGTTCAGGGTGGTATGGCCGTAAACGAAAATTGACACGGCACACATGCTATTTATAGCTGCTCAAACGCCGCCGCCGCCGCCGCTGATAAGCCTACACCTTCTCACTTCCAGCTCAGATACAATGGATCCTCTTTGACTCCTGGAAATCACCTGTTTGGAGCCCCATTGGCACATTGCGTGGACATTTTGCAAAACACACAAAGTGGTGCTCTTCAATCATGACTTGTATCAACAATGCTGCATTCACATCAAATACGGCGTCTCATTCTTGCTGTGAATGCTTGCCGTTTGGCTGAAAGTTCAATTCAACCTTTTGTCTTGTTGCAAAGTGCTGGAATCGGCTGCCATTTAAGTAAGATCCGCCCAAATCATGGACTCGTCTGAAAGGGGGAACTAAGCTAAGGACTTTTCATCCCGTTGGGGCGCTTTTGCTCAGTGTATTGATTTTGGTTGTACTTTTTTAAAACTTGTCCTTGAAATGATCATATTTCAAACCTTTCTCATGGCTTGCCCGTGGTTTTGGCTCCAAGCTTAAAAGAGGATCCATTGTATTTTAGCTGTGGAAGAAGGCTGCGTTATCAGCGGTGTTTAAGCAGCTTTAAATCCAATGGTGATATTCCATTTCCATTGTGAGATTGGAGCCAAGTCACAGCATCACAAAGGATGCACTCACGGCACTGCTTCTCTCCGAAGCCGCCCCCTACACCCTGTCGATTGCCAGTGGTCCTTTTTTTTGTTTGACTTTGAAAGAGTTGGTAAAATATGAATATTTGAGCAAATGGTCAATAGTCTTACATTGGGAGCGTTACGTAAAAATTACACCTTATTCATTAGAAACCTGCCTTTTATGAAGCATATTCAGGAAGTGTGTGAGCTGTGTGTTCAACTCAAACGGAGCATTTGCTGTCAGCTCAGATTTTATTTCTGCTTTTTTAAACTGTAGCATGTGCTCATGTGTTTCCGTGTTGGTGTATAGGCTATGCTTCATGAAAGGCAGATTTTCCTATCAATAAATGATCCTAAATATCTTGGTTTCTTTCTAAGGTCACATTGTTCTGGTGTCTTGAATAATACACTTAAGCAAAAAAGACCATCCTATTAAGTTGTATTTGTTCTTGTATTATTTGCATTGCATTTGATATTGAGGTACTCCAAAAGAAACATAAAGTAATCAGGATACATTACTTTTATATTTTGATACTCCGATTAGGATACGGATTACATTTTCTTACAGGTTACTAGAAATAGCAACAGAAAACCTTTTTAAAGTAACCCTCTAACACTGAATCCTTCTGCCCTTTGCAGGCCACGTCCTCCCGCTGTCAGTCACCAGTTCAGACAGAGGTTTGAGAAAGTAATGTAGTCCATCCAATGGGATTAAGGTAATCTCATTTTTGACCTCAATGACACAACCAGTAGCGTAACTCTCTTCCAGTAACACGGGTCAATACTTTAAGACTTTACCTATGACACCAAGTTATACAACATTAAAGATCAAAGATAACGTATGACGTCATAGGCTATACATATCAATATCTGACAGAAAACTGAATATGTGTATATTTAAAGGAACACTTAATCTCATGTTTTTAATCTTATTAATTAATACAATTATAATTTCTGTTTTTCTTTGTTACTTGCAGATTTGAAAATGTGAATATCTTTCTTTTGCAATAAAATATAAAGCATCTTATATTGTTGGCTTTTAATAAAGATCTACTATTCAAATATATATCTTAAAACTGGCATTAAATAAATGGATATATTACAATCTTGTATGAGCCCGTACAGTTTTACTGTTGCTTTGGTTGTTTTAATATTTGTTGTTGTGCAACACTGACACCTTGTGGCCACTTTTGGACATGACAACAATGTCTTGTCTCCAAGGCAACAAGCGATACAAAGGCCCTGCTGTGAAAACCTTGCTCTAATTTTTTTTGTAATGATCCGCTGTTTTTCAAAATCTGGACACGTAAAAGAGAAACTGGGTTCTGGTTCGCAACAGAATTTGAGTATTTCATCTTTATTTCATCTGCCCACTCGATGTCATTTCCTCATATTTGATGTTCATCTTGATCAGTCTTTGACGTACTTCCGGTTACCCATTAATGACAGATTACGTGAAATAGGGAACATTTATAATACATTTCAATACATCATATATTATACAGGGTTCTTACACCTTTTCCAAAGTCACATTCAAGCACTTTCCAGGTGCATTTTCAAGCATCTTACAGCTGTTGTAAATTACATATTTATATACACATACTTATCATCAAATTATTATTTCCCTACCTCACATTAAATCAGATGTTCTTTATGCTATGAACAACCAAATGTGTGTTTCGTGATAGCATTCTACACGAGGATGATCAATTTAAGAAAAATAAAACCAAGAGTAATATTTCAAATATGTGATTTATCTCTGATTTATCACAAAGTGGTCAAAAATCATTTTTATTCATTTTTTGGAAACATTTTCATGATCGCTTTTTTGGTTTCTCATTTATTTCCATTCAGTCTTTAAGTGCTATTAAAATGTTAATGTGCTACATATCCAATGAATGTTAATCTCACTGGTTTTGATAGATAATCTCTTTTTCTTCTCTGAATTATTTCTATTGTGCACTCATCAATATTAATCAAACTAATGTTCGCTTATACATTTTAAGAATGGCGTTTATCTTTTTTGAGAATTAGTTCTTATTTTATTTATTTGGGTCTACAACAGATGATACAAATGTTTGTGTCAGTAAATGTGTGCTAACAGAGGCGGGTGCGTGTGGAAATAACGGGGACAGAGCTGCCGTAGGACGATCAGCTGTGCGGCGTCATCAAACGGCGTCACCAGATCCAAGCGCCCCTCCAGTCCAGTGGACCCCCTTCCAGCAGCTCGTTGACCGGTCCTGCGTCCCACTCTCAGGCTGCAGATATCCGGATGACTTCATCGCTCAAAGTGAGATGTTGGGGCAGGTGAAGGCGGGGCTCCAAGCTAACCTGAAGAAGAGTGGGTTGGGGTATCTGGGGTCGATGGAGTCCCCTCTCTGGTGGCGGGATGGGTGGGAGGTAGCAGCAGGAGTATGTGCAACACATCTTTCTTCTGAAGAAAAGCTTTCAGTACAATCGATTGTTTTTGTTCATTTAACATCGAGGACAACAGGAAGTCTCTCATCAGCTGCAGCCTTCTTCTTTATTTTCCAAAATGCCTCCACGCTCCTCTTCACGTCTCAAACTCGCCCCGTGATGAAGAAACTGAGAACAAATAAAACCTGAGCTTGCAGATTTGTCTGGAACACCAGACCTCTCACTTTTCTGTGCGTCTTCACTTCCTGTCACCTGAGAGGAGAGAGAGAGAATAACGATGATGATGGAACAAAGAGAAACAGCCAGAATGATGAAGAGAGAGAAGAGTGTTGTTGTCCTCTGAGGCCACGCTCCATTAAAGAGTTTCGTATCTGGATGAATGGAGGATATGGTTTCAGAACCCACAGGTCTTCTGGATCGTGGCTGTGATCGTCTCCTCATTGATCCTGTAGAGACAAACACAATCCAACAGTTCTTTGAGTCAGCTTCAGAGTCCTGACCTCACGCTTTCATCATATCTCCTCTGCAAACACTACGACTGCCTGCCACAGCTCTCAGCTGCTGACAGGAAGTAACCAGTCATTGGTCTAGAACAGGGAGGTCCAAACCTTTTCACCGAGGGCCGCATACAGAAAGATATATAAAGAGCTGGTTTCTATAGCGCCTTTCAAGGGACCCAAGGTCGCTTTACAAGTAGTAGGGCCAAAACAAACATAACAAAAGTCAGACGGACAAAACACCAGATCGATTAGGGGCCGAAAGCCTTGATGAACAGATGGGACTTGAGGGCCTTTTGAAGGCGTCCAGTGTGGGGATGTTGCGAATCTCCGCAGGGAGAGCGTTCCAGAGGGTGGGGGCTGCCACGCTGAAGGCTCTGTCCCCGAAGGTTCTCAGTTTGGTGCGGGGGGTGGTGAGCAGGCCAGAGTCTGAGGACCGCAGGTTCCGGGGTGGGGCATGTGGGCGAAGGACGTCCGATAGGTACTGGGGGGCAAGGGCATGGAGGGACTTGTAGGTCAGGAGGAGGACTTTATAAGATATGCGGAACTTGACCGGCAACCAGTGGAGGTGGATGAAGTCAGGAAACTCACTCAAATGAAGGTAAAGGATGCTTGTTTTGAAGATGCTTTAAGAAACAAGCAGCTCTCAGCTCTCCAGAGGGTTTACTTCATTCTGTCAGCAGCTCATTCCTGAAAGCAGGAGCTTCAGATTGATTATAATTACAGGAAGTATGAAGCTTTATTTCACGCTTGTTATAACAATAAGTTATTGGGCTTTTCTCTTATCAAGTTAGATTTGTTAGGAAATGTTTTCAGCTTTAATTGACGGCATTTATTTTAAAGGTGGGCTCATTAACACATGAATACTCCTGTCAGGGTTCATACACTTTTTCACCAATGATTTTCAATGACTTTTCAATGACCTTTACCATTTTCCATGACCATGGAACAGGAAAAAAAGGTCTGCATATGAAACATGTAGTGCCTATCTAAAACAAATCAAATAGTAGGCTTACGAGCTTCTACACGCTAAAGCAACTGCAGTCAGGGAGGCAAAGTCATCAGGTATGAAAAAGGTGGCAAAGACCCGACCCCTGACCCCCTGAAAGCAGCAGTGTCAATAATAACAGAAACGCCAAAGAGTCACATCTAATAGAAATATATAAAAGCATTTATTTTAATTGTGTAGCAGTCAGTTTATAATTCTGGCAGCACTGTTGAGCATTTTGAAAATGTATTTTCATGCCTCTGTGCAAGGCTGAGTCTTTCTATCTTTATGGCATCTGGTGTAAAGTAACTAAGTTCATAAACTCAACAAGTACTATACGTGGGTAACATTTTGAGATACATATTTCAATGTTTTGCTACTGTGTACTTCTACTCCTCTACAGTTCAGAGGTACATGGTGTACTTCTACTCCTCTACAGTTCAGAGGTACATGGTGTACTTTTCCTCCACTACATGTATTTAATACCTTTAGTTACTCTACAGATGTGGATGAATGCTGTGAAATATAATCAAGTGTTGAATCAGACTTTAGTTCCACCTGGAGTGAATCCACCAGCTACCCTGCAGTCTACAAAGTACTTCAGACTAGCTGCACCTCCACCAGCTACCCTGCAGTCTACAAAGTACTTCAGACTAGCTGCACCTCCACCAGCTACCCTGCAGTCTACAAAGTACTTCAGACTAGCTGCACCTTTACCAGCTTTGAGAACACTTTCATGATCAATCATTATAAAACATATATATATTATTCTGAAATGGACCAATCTGCACAACGAATACGTTTACTGTCGCTACTTTCACTATATTTTGATGATAATACTTTTGTACTTTTACTTGAGTAAAATTTTGAATGCAGGACTTATACTGTAACAGAGTATTCCTATACTCTGGTACTTCTACTTTTACTCAAGTACAAGATCTGAGTACTTCTACTTTTACTACAAGACCTGAGTACTTCTACTTTTACTCAAGTACAAGATCTGAGTACTTCTACTTTTAAGAACAACATCTGAGTACTTCTACTTTTACTCTCGCACAATATCTATCCTTATACCACCTCTGTTTATAGTCTATGAAAAAAAACTATTAGAAAACGAAGGCTAACGCTAACGTTAGCAGATAGTGACAATGTATGCTAGTTAGCTAGCTCAACGATTCCTTAATGATATTGTGACAGAAAAACGTTTCAGTTCACATCACGCTCTGCCGCTCTGCTCTGAACACCTGAACGGCCCGTTCTAACAGCTGTTCACCAGCGGTGCAGTCTGTGCCACAGTGACTCCGCACAGTTAACGAACGCACCGTAGATAATGTAGCTGACCCTCATACCGGAGCAGCAGAGTTCAACCGTCAGGCAGGAAGACTCAAGCACACAGCTCGCGCTTCATATATTAAAAAATAACACCATGCGCGTCATGATGGCACATAACAGCTCGCGACCGCAGATTCTTTTGGCGATTAGATAAAATGTAAATTATATTTGACGCAACTTTAGTTACATTTCCATGACTTTTCCAAAACGTTGGGAAAAACATCGTTTTCCATAACTTTTCCAGGGCCTGGAATTTGCATTTTGAATTTCCATGACTTTTCCAGGTTTTCAATGACCGTACGAACCCTGTAAATAGAAATATATGTGTACATATATATTTAAGAAGTACAATACAAGACAAGCTGAAGTTTCATGTGTGGGCCGCATTTCAATATACTTTCAGAATTAGCTGAGGGCCGCATTTGGTCACCGGGCCGCAGTTTGGACACCCCATGAGAACAGACCTTTCCCGCTCTTCTGTAAAACCCCATCTGTCTGTTAGAGAGTTGATACTAAAGTGTGGCTTTGCGTGTCCAGCTGGCCTTCTCTAGTTGATGGGAGAATGGAAGAGCCTGCAGGCAGTGGGAAACATCACTGATCCGTTCCCCAGAGAGAGAAACTCCTCCCTGAGTTTCATACCATGCTGCTGAACCAGCAGAGACCCCGCACTGACCTGAGGGTCTGCAGTCTGGACTCTCCAGAAGATCTCTCAGCAGCTTCTCTGAATCCTGCAGAGCGTTCTGACTCAGGTCCAGATCTCTGAGATGGGAGGGGTTGGACTTCAGAGCTGAGACCAGAGCAGAACAGCTGATCTCTGACAACCTGCAGCGCCACAGACTGAATAAAGAGAACATGATGTAACTTTAGAAAACAATGTTCAGGCTTCAAATAACTCCAGGTTTAATAATCTGATCAGAGTTAAACAGGGTTTCAAAGGTCTCCTATCAGGCTATCTAGGGATATATTATGGGTCTCAGATATATACAAATATATAAAAACACGTCTATGATGTGTTTTGCTCAAAATACCAAACAGATCATGCATTTCAGAAATCCCTCATACCCCTCTGTTCCAGCTGTTACGGTACGTCCACACAGCAGCTTCAGAAGAAACTTCCGCCGCTTCCAACGCCCGTTGACTTTGAATGGGGATGACGTCACTTTGCCTCACTTTTCGCCGAACTGCATTGTGGGGGAGCGAAGCAAAGATTTCCAGGATGTCCAGGATTCAAAAGTTGAGCAATGTTCAACTTTTGAAGCTGAGCTGGAAGCGCCAGCCAATCAAACACGTTTATGCAAATCTGACAGTAGAAGCGCTAGACAATCAAACCGCGTGTAAGCAGGGAGAACCAGTCCGCAGTTCATTTCCTCATATTCCAAACGAGAAGTTACGGGAGCAAATCACCCGGTTCTTTACGACCAGAACTATTACCGGGATACAAACCGGAGGAACCAGGCATGGAGGGAGGTGGCAGAGACAGTGGTGGAACTGGTAGGGTTTCGCCTGTTTGGGGAGTTTATATTTATATATATATTGCTCGCATAAAATCCCCGGGGGTTTTTGCTTTGTATGTCGGGGGCGGGAGATTCATGTGATTGGTTGTTGGTCGCAAAAAATCCCCAAGCTGTCAGACACGCCCAGCTCCAAGATTTTTGAAAAGCTGCTGTGTGGACGTACCGTGAGAGCGAACCTATCTCTCGCTCTGACATCTGGAAACGGAAAAGCAGGTTTATTGCTGATGGATTATCAGAAATCATTTCAAAAGGGACATTGGATTAAGCTATGGATTAACTTCAGCAGCGTTTTATCGTTTTAATGCCATTGAAGACCACTTTTGACCAGACAACGACCAAGGTGAGCCATTTTGCCGTTTTTAGCTACCTGGCGCCACATGTTTTGATGTCTGTTCTTGTTAATATCTTCGCGAGTTCTTATCATGGAGTGATGATGTATGTACAGATCGATTCTGTGTCTTCTCACGATGCTAGTCGATGGGTTGGACGTGCAGCTACGATAAGTAATAAGGGTGTTATGAGTGAGGTTCTGTGCAGTTAGCATTTTTCCGCTTGTGGCTAATTCAAAGGCTGAGCGTTAGCTTTGTGGGTTCTTCCCGTCACATGGATATAAAACATTCTTAATTTATTAAATATTAAGATGCCCTCTTAATGCCCTCTTAAGACGCTGCTTCCTGCAGATGATGCATTTTCCCCCCCGGTACCCGGGGGGCGGTGCAAGGCAAGGCAAGTTTATTTTATAGCACTTTTCAACACAAGGCAATTCAAAGTGCTTTACAAAAAATGAAAGACATTAAGCATTAAAAAAGAAACGCTAATAAAATAAACATTAAAAGAAAAAATACATGGACAAAAGTTACGGTGCAGTTTAAGATATGAATAGTTCAATTAAAAGCAGCGACATTTAAGCTGTAGAACAGGTTAAATGTTTTATAAACATTTGAATGTCTATGCTCTTCAACAGAATACCTAATAAAAAAACAAATGAACCAGGAAGAGGAATAAACGCTGCATGAGTTCGGCCTCTTACCGCGTACAGAGCTGCTCTGACTGGCTGTCTGCAGGCCAGCTCTGGGTCTGGGTCTTTCTCCACACTGGGGACAGGATGGGGTCTCCTGATGGAGGGCGCTGCACCCAGTATGAGGTGAAGCACTGTCTGCAGAACCAGTGTCCACAGCTGGTGGAGACTGGATCCTTCAGGACGTCCTGACACAGAGCACAGCTGGACAGCTGCTCCTCCACAGGAACAGGACTCTTCCTCTTCCCTCTGTGGAGAGGAACACATCCTTTATAGCACTTTGCTTCAGAGGGGCTGATTCTCTCCAAAGGTACAACAAGGGGGAACATTCTAGTTTGATCTCTAAAAAAAAGGTCTATATAATATATACCCTTGTGATCAGGAAGATAAAACCAGAGAGCCTCCTGTCTGGATGCATGACCCAGAGGAGCACATGTTCCCTGAATCTACACACTCAGCTGTATGAACCTGGTGCACTATAAACGCAACTTGCATAGAATCTGCAGTGAATTCATAGAGATGAACATCTGGAAAGGATGCCTAAAGAACAACAGAATGATACTGATTTGTAAAAAGCCTGAGTTAATGCAGGTCTGTTTTTTCTGAATGAGACCGGTTTGATTAAAGCTAGGCTAACATTAGCTGCTCCATCAGCACTCAGAGTGACTTCATGAAGTCATACGTACAGTAGATCATTTACTATCTCTGATGATGACAAGAAGCAAGAGTTCAATTACACTTTGTTAATGCACTCTACTGGGTTTCATTAAACAGTTTAGATGATACCAAACAACTGGATCCTCTTCAGGTCAGCTCACAGTAGAAACTCTTACTTTGTGTCGGAGGGTCCGGGTTCATCACTGAAGCCTGGAGGATAGTCTTTAGACCGGTCACTCTTCAGAGACGGACAACTGGAGACTGGAGATTTGTCCTCTTCCTCGTCTTTTAAATCACTCATCTTCTTCAGTCTGAGAGATACACCAGTAACCACACACACACATTTTACATGGGGTGGCAAAGGGGGGACGAAGGACAGTACGTGGTATTTTGTATATATATATATATATATCCTATTTATTGTTAAATCGTGCCCTAACGGTGCATGCGTTTTTAATGCACAAGAGAAACAAGGTGTTCACTTAGACAAACAAACTAACATATAGTATGCAACAGCAGAAAATACTCATGATACCTTAGAACTGTTTACTGTAAGTACAGTAAAAGTACTTAGTTATACACTTAAGTACACAAATTACATCACCCATCTCTACATTAGGAAAGTTAACATTACATTAAATGATAATAACTGGTGCAATAGGATTTGTATTGTCATATTTCAGCAGCAGTCCCCCCACTACAATAAAAAAGTGTATAAAATTCAAAGGGTATTTATTTTTGGTCTATAATTTGACTTGACTAAACTAACTTAGCATCACAGACTAATCCTAACCATGTGAAATAGTTTTGAGTACCATTACTGGCGTTGTATCATGTATAAATAGCCTGTGTGTCTCCTTCGTTTACGGCCATACTATCGATGAGAAAGATTTGAAATATGATAATTTGAAGTACAACCAAAATCAATACACTGAGCAAAACCGCCCAAAACTGATTAAAAGTCCTTAGTTCCTGCTTTCGGAAGAGACCATCGTTTGGGCGGATCTTACTTAACCCTTAGGTGCCCTTCGAGTGCCTGCACCCTCACTCTTCCATAAGTGGGTCAAAAAGGACCCGTATTAGAATAATGTGTTTTTATGCCATTTTGGTTAGAAAAATCACTTGTATATATTTAGTGTTATATTTTGGTTCACACTAGAAATATTTTACATTTAATTTTTCACTATTTATAATTTAAGACATTTCTTTTACATTTTGAAAAACGTTTTCCCAGAGGATCCCATAGGAAATGCATGCGGGTCATTTTGAGCCACTTGTGGAAGCTTGGGGTAGAAATACAAAAACTACCATTTCTTAAAATGTAAATTTTAAATTTGAATGGCGTGAAATCCAAAACATGTTTTTTGAGGAATAGCTGGAATATAAAATGATAATAAAATGTAATTAGGCAAGGCAAGTTTATTTATATAGCACTTTCAACACAAGGCAATTCAAGGTGCTTTACAAAATGACATTCAGACAAAGGCATTTAAATACAGTCATTAAAAAAAGATAATAAAAGAAACATTAAAAGAAAAAAAATACATGGATAAAAGTTAAAGTGCAGTCTAAAATAAATAGTTCAATTAAACATTACAAGAAAAAGTACATGGATAAAAGTTACAGTGCAGTTTAAGATATGAATAGTTCAATTAAAAGCAGCGACAAAAAGGAAAGTCTTCAGCATGGATTTGAAAGTAGTCAGAGTTGCAGCGGACCTGCAGGTTTCTGGGAGTTTGTTCCAGATATTTGGAGCATAATAACTGAACGCTGCTTCTCCATGTTTAGTTCTCATTTCATTTCAAACCTTTATTTAGACAGATAGGTCCCTGGAGATCATGGATCTCTTTTACAAGGGAGACCTGTATCAATTTAGTTCCACATGAAACTTAAAAACAACATAAAAAACAAACAATAGAGGACATCATATTTACATATTCACCAACACTTACAAACACCCATAGTGTCAGAAAGCATCTCGTGCAGACGTGCCTTAAAAACAAGTGGAGCTGCGCACATAAAAGCCGTCTTCCCTAAGACAGTCCTCACTCTTGGCACATCTAACAAGACCACATCCTGCGATCTCAGACAATAGCTGCCCGCAACTTTCTGCTTTACCAGAGAACAGATGTAATACGGGAGTTTACCCAACATAGCTTTATAAATAAACGTGTACCAGTGACTGAGCCTCCGTACAGAGAGTGATGGTAAACCTGCCTTGGTATACAGTGTACAGTGATGTGTAAGCGCTTTACAATTTGTGACAAATCTCAGAGCACTGTGATACGCAGCATCCAATTTGCTCAGGTAATTGGCCGGTGCATTCATATACATCAAATCACCCATAGTCCAGCACAGGTAAAAAGGTCACAGTGACTAGCCTTTTCCTGGCCTCAAGCGAGAAACAGGACTTGTTCCTGTAAAAGAAACCTAGCCTAACCCTCAGTTTTTTAAGCAGGTTATTGACATGAAGTTTAAAAGTGAGACAATCATCAAGCCAGATACCAAGGTATTTGTAACAGGTAACCACTTCAAGTTTTGTTCCTTGCATAGTTACAATATCTAAAACAGGCTCTGGTGTCTTTTTAGCTTTTGAAAAGAGCATTACCTTGGTTTTATCCACATTTAAAAGAAGCTTTAATTCAGAGAGCTGAGTCTGAATAGTGTTAAAAACAGCTTGTAATTTAACAACAGCCTCTTTAATGTAGGGACCTGCACAGTACATCACGTATCATCCGCATAAAAATGTAAAGTAGCTTCATCCACATTTTCACCTACGCTGTTAATATATATGGAGAATAAAAGTGGTCCTAAAACAGAACCTTGTGGTACACCATTAGAAATGTTTAACCACTCAGAAGACAGCCCATCAAAGTGAACACATTGGGACCTTTCAGAGAGGTAGTTCACAAACCACCCCACTGCATTGCTGGATATGCCTATACTGGCTAGCCCCCGCTTTAAAATGCAATGATCAACGGTGTCAAATGCTTTGGAAAGGTCAATAAACAGAGCTGCACAACTCTGCTTACTATCTAAAATAGTAGTAATGTCATTTACCACTTTCATTGTCGCAGTGATGGTGCTGTGTTTCTTTCTGAATCCTGACTGATGTTTAGACAGGATATCATTTATACATAAAAACTCCTTTACTTGTTCACTCACTAAGCGTTCGAGCACCTTAGCCAGAACTGACAATTTAGAGATTGGCCTATAGTTATTTAAAATAGTTGCCTCCCCTCCTTTCAGTAAAGGCAAGACATACGCAGACTTCCATACTTTTGGAATTGTGTTCGTGCTGAGGGAGAGGTTAAAAAGAGAAGTAAGAGGTGGAGCAATAAAATCTGCAGCTATCTTTAAAAAAGAAAGGTTCTACGTTGTCCGGGCCAGCCGGTTTCCTAGGATCTAGCTTGGATAATGCTTCATGAACAATACCAATAGTTAAAGGAGTAAAACTGAAAGGGTTTTCCAGACCACATTGTTCAGAGTCAAGGATTGGAGCGTTCACAGGAGCCACACAGCCAAACAGAGAGCCACAAGACACAAAATGCTCATTAAAGCAATTTAGCATAGTAGCCCCTGTCTGATATAATGCCAGATGCTGTGGTAAGGCACGGAGGTAGCTCATTTGGGATATCACCAGTGGAAATCGATTGTATGGCTTTCCAAAATGTCCTAGGATTATTCAGGTTTTCTGTGGTAACCGACAAATAGTACTTTGATTTAGCACTTTTTATTTGAGATGTGAAGCTATTTCTTAGCTGCCTAAAACGTAGCCATTCTACCTCTGAGCCTGATTTCCTAGCCTTAGCCCAAGCATTATTTCTCTCATGAAGGAGACTGGACAGCTCAGCAGAAAACCAGGGATTGTTTCGTCTCTTCACTCTAAATGTACGCAGAGGTGCATGTCTATCTATAATTTTCATAAAACCAAGATAAAAATAAGACCATGCAGTTTCTACATCAGCACACAAATTGATTCTACCCCAATCAAAATCAAACAGATCATGTAAAAAACCCTGCTCCACAAAGTGTTTTTTGTCTCTCTTTGTGATGATACGTGGTTTAACCTTTTGGACCTTAGTGTCCCTAATGGTGGCTACAACACAGTGGTCACACATCATTAGCAAATACTCCCACAGATGAGTATTTATGTGGAACATTTGTTACTTAATTAGATCAATTAAGGAGGATTTATTTGGGGACTTAATATTTGGGCGAGTAGGACTGTCTATAATCTGGGTAAAATGCAATGAGGTACACAGGTTTTTAAAATCCTCTGACACAGAAGTTAACCAGTCCCAATTAAAATCACCAAGCAGCACTATTTCCTTGTAGGAAAGTTGTGATAACAGTTTTGCCAATGACGATAAAAACTCCTTGACAGCCGAAGGAGCCCTGTAGCAGCCCACCACCATGAGCTGTTGACCCTTTGTTACCTCAATATTCACGGCTAAAAATTCTAGCTGTTTACTAACAGATTTGGAAACCATATTAGTTACACAAAACTTATTTTTCACATAAATGGCAACGCCACCACCTTTTTTAGGCCGGTCAGTACGATATACACTGTAACCATTTATGTAAATGTCAGAGGCCAAAATTGATTTATCTAGCCACGTTTCTGATAAGACAATGACATCAGCATCAGTCGAACTCCCCCAAATACGGACAAAATCTAATTTAGGTAACAGAATACGCACATTTAAATGAATTAAACCCAGCCCAGATCTAGATATAAAATCAGCAGGAGTAGCTATTTGACTAATACTGCTCGGTGGACCTGGATTTGGCTGTACATTTCCTGATAGTAACAATAAAAATACCAAGCACCTTTTCCTCTTAATCAACACACATACATTGTCAGCTGTTCTAGAGTCACCAGCAAACTTCGCGAAAGTGAGATTAGAGTTTAAAAAACAATTCTGAAGGACCATCGTGGCAGGCATGTGAGAAAGACAAACATTTTCCAAAATGAATGTCCGCGACAGTGCAACCAGCAATTGTTTGTGCAACACCTCCGAAACTGTACAGGGGATGTCCACTGCGGGCGGCAGAACATACCCGAATCCAGTAGAATGTTCAGGACAACTAGCGATCTTCTCCTTGTCCAGCACAGCCAAGAAAAGGCACAGCAGAAACACGACATCCGCCATTCTCCCAGTCCAGCACAACAGTATCCACGCTGCTCCCGGAGCAAGGTGGAACCAGGCCTCAGCTACAGCAGCACAGCAGAGCAGAGTAGAGAAGGTAATCCCACCGGGTTACACCGGCTATTTAATCCACTTTACATCTCCGCCGGTAGCACAGGCGCGGAGAGGAGCGGCGATACGCGGTGTGAGGAGCGGCGAGAGGAGCAGCAAGAGGAGCGGCAAGAGCAGCGGCAAGAGCAGCGGCAAGAGCAGCGGCAAGAGCAGCGGCGATACGCGGTGTGAGGAGCAGCGAGAGGAGAGCCGGGACCACACTTCCGACTCTTTATCTCTGCAAGAGTTGCTCCCTCTCGTGCTAAAT
The DNA here is from genome assembly GCA_036324585.1 of Champsocephalus esox. Taxonomy (NCBI): domain Eukaryota; kingdom Metazoa; phylum Chordata; class Actinopteri; order Perciformes; family Channichthyidae; genus Champsocephalus; species Champsocephalus esox. The sequence goes on along the minus strand of CM070482.1, from coordinate 7,839,361 downwards.
CCACTCGGCGGGCAAAAGTAGGATCCCAGAAGTGATTCGCCCAGTGTGGAGTGGCTCCTGAAACCCTTCCCGGCGTGCCTTTAGTGGAACTCGGGTCCGCTGTGGTGGATGAGGTTGAACGAGGCTCTCACCCAGAACTCAGCAAAGGTGGATCACGTCTCAGCGCTGACGGCGTGTAATCTGTTCCTCAGGTGAGTTTCAGAGCACGAGCAGCAGCTGTGATGAGCAGCAGCTGTGATGATCAGTATGCTGACAACACCACTCTAACAGTGAAGGACATGGCGAGCATAAAGGGGATCCTTGAGAGCTTACATGTATACGGAGGGGCGTCAGGGGCCAAGGTCAATGAAGAAAATTCAGAGTACATAGCTCTAGAAGGGGTGACGGTAGGAAGCACAGATTTGGGGCTAAAAGAAAACAAGGATTATTTCACAGTGCTTGGGATAAACTTGGGGATAAAGGACAAGGATCACAGAGAGCATCAGGAAAACGCTGACCTTCTGGAAAAGAAGGAAGCTCAAATTGAGAGGGAAAGTGATAGTAGTGAACGGGCTGATTATGAGCAAACTGGTTTATGTGATGAACGTTCTGGAGGTTCCTGAGAAGGTGGTGAAAGAAATAGACAAAATAATAAGTGAGTTCTTATGGGATGGGAGGGGAGTGAAGATAGCAAAGGAAGTCTTGGCGAATGGCTACAAAGACGGGGGATTGAAGCTAGTTAACTTAGACAGGAAGAGGAAAGCAAGCAGGGTCAAGGTGATAGGATACCTGAACTTTAAGAAGGACCACCTGTGGAAGGTCTTTCTCGGGGATGCGCTGAGCAAGCGTGGAGGGTGTGGTGACAGTGTGATCTTTATGAAAATGGGGAAAGGAAGAATGAACGGCATGAGTGAGCTTCAAAAGGAGGTTCTGAGTGCATGGGGTGAGTTCTTGGTAAATGTGAGGTACGACTGTGTGAATGTAAGGCAAGTGTGGAAGCAGCCTCTCTTCCTCAATCCTAGGATTGGGGGTGAGAAAGGGTTAATCTTCAACTTGCCTATGTGGAGGGCGGGATTCAGAACGGTGAAGGATCTGGTCTACGAGTATGTCCCTGGGTTCATGAGGTCGCAGGTCATCGTGGACGAGGTGAGGGAAAGGGATTTACTGATGGGTCTGATTACAGCTGAAAATGTGATGGATAGCATAAAGGAAGGGATGCCGGAGGAGTGGAGAAGGAGGATTGAGTGGGAACAGGCGGGGAGCGATGAGAGCAGGGTTGAACTATATGTAGGAACGGGGGAAAAAAGAATCACCCTGGGGAAAATAAAAACAAAAGGTATTTATGATCTGATGAAGAAAGACTGTGTGGAGACCAGCCGCTGAGAAAGTGTGGGAGAAAGTCGTGTGCGAGATGGATGTGAGGAAAATGTGGGTGAACTTAAGGGTGAAGGGAAATAGCCCCGAGTGTGAACATTTTGACTTTTTATTACGACACAGAGTTTTTAATAACTTAATTGTGAGCATGTTTGATAAGGAGGTAAAGAGGGAATGTGATGTGTGTAAAGTGGGTGTAGAGAACTGTATGCATGAGTTTGTGGAATGCAGTGAATTGAGGGGTTTCTTTCAAAGAATGAAAGACATGTTGTACAGGTGTTGGGATGAAAAGGAAATAAAGACGAGGGACTGGAAGGAACTGTGGTTATTTGGGTGGAGGGGGAAAATGTGTGATTACAATGTTAACCTGCTGAACTTTGTTTTAAGCCACGCCAGATATGCTGTGAAGCTAAGATGAAATGTGGCTCATTTTGAGGGGAAATTGTCAGTGTCTGGGACCTGATGGTGGGGACGATAAAGAGGGACATCAGACTGTTGTACATATATATGGGGAAAGAAGAGTTTATGGAGGAATATGTGGAAGGGTGTGCACTGATTGAAGAGGAGGGGAAGTTACATTTCAACTTTGTGATGCAATAAAGACTGTTTTTATTTTATTTTTGGATGATGCTGGATCCCTGTAAAAGGGGTTCCTTGTTGTAAAAAGAAAATGTGATAAATTGTAAATATGTGAATTTTGATAATAAAAGATAAAAAAAAACACAAAAAAACCACGCCCGATCTCGGAAGCTAAGCAGGGTCGGGCCGGGTCAGTACTTGGATGGGAGACCGCCTGGGAATACCCGGTGCCGTAAGCTTTTACTTTATTCCTGTCAATTGACACAGCTGCAAACAGAGGGAGGAGGACAATGCGCAGTTAACTATTGCTCTCATACACCATTTGCTCAAATATTCATATTTTAACAACACTTTCAAAGTCAAAAAAAAAGGACCACTGGCAATCGACAGGGTGTAGGGGGCGGCTTCGGAGAGAAGCAGTGCCGTGAGTGCATCCTTTGCGATGCTGTGACTTGGCTCCAATCTCACAATGGAAATGGAATATCACCATTGGATTTAAAGCTGCTTAAACACCGCTGATAATGCAGCCTTCTTCCACAGCTAAAATACAATGGATCCTCTTTTAAGCTTGGAGCCGAAACCACGGGCAAGCCATGAGAAAGGTTTGAAATATGATCATTTCAAAGACAAGTTTAAAAAAAGTACAACCAAAATAAATACACTGAGCAAAAGCGCCCCAACGGATGAAAAGTCCTTAGCTTAGTTCCCCCTTTCAGACGAGTCCATGATTTGGGCGGATCTTACTTGGCAGCCGATTCCAGCACTTTGCAACAAGACAAAAGGTTGAATTGAACTTTCAGCCAAACGCAAACAAGCGTTCACAGCAAGACTGAGACGCCGTATTTGATGTGAATGCAGCATTGTTGATACAAGTCATGATTGAAGAGCACCACTTTGTGTGTTTTGCAAAATGTCCACGCAATGTGCCAATGGGGCTCCAAACAGGTGATTTCCAGGAGTCAAAGAGGATCCATTGTATCTGAGCTGGAAGTGAGAAGGTGCAGGCTTATCAGCGGCGGCGGCGTTTGAGCAGCTATAAATAGCATGTGTGCCGTGTCAATTTTCGTTTACGGCCATACCACCCTGAACACGCCCGATAGCGGACGTGCGGTCAAAGTGCTGCTCATGACAGTGAGAAATCTGAGAGAAAATAGCTCAAACGGAGAATATTTAGAGCATATCTGTGGGTGAGTCCCTCCCCAAACAGCTCTGCTGGCTGGGGGGTCTCCCATTTTCTGAGGATTATGGCAGGAATAACAAAAAAAACGGGACTAAAGTGCGCATTCTCCGGAGTGCAGCGACCGGAGGTCCAGAAAGCAGCAACGGAAAAGGAGACTAAAACTGTGAAACATTTTGAAAGGAAAGTCGACAAGGGATCGGAAAAGAAGGGAAAGAAAGAGGGAAAGGATGTAAAGGAGAACACCACGAGTGGTGAAGCTCCCAAAGGTGGGATTCGAGATGATCTCAAAAGTGGAGCGATGCTAACTGCTGCGGGTGCAGAGGCTGCTGTGAAGCTAGCTACAAAGACAAAGGGAGGTGAAATGGCGGGAGAAATGACGGCGGAGAAGGATGAAGATAAAAGTGAAGAGAGGGGACAAATTGAGAACGTGAACGGGGGAAACTGCAGCGGATCAAGAAAGGACAATATACAGGAGAAGAAACGCGATGAAAATGAGTTTATGGGTGAGCAGAAAGGTGAAGAAGAGGCGGGAGTTCGCGTGAAATATGATGTGGAGCTAACATGATCGTCTCCGTGGAAGGGAAACTTTCTATGATGGATCTGCTGATGGGTATCCAAAGACAATGTGGAACAATCGTGGGATGCAGAACGAAAGTGGATGGTTGTTTTGAAATCACAATGAAGACACTGGAAGGGAAAAGTGCGCTGTTAGATGGAATAAGGGAGAATGGGATCTTAGTGAAAGCGCGGGAGCTGAAAGTGATGGAGGTAACAGTTTCGTTTATGCACCTGCTGGTCTATATCAAAGATGGTGTGATTTTCGGGAAGCTGTTGGAGTGGGGAGTGGAGCCTGCTTCGCCGATCAGAAGGAGATTCCTGCCAGGAGAGGGGAGAGAGAGGATAGCGGACGGCACACGCATCCTAAAAGTGCGTTTCAACGATAAGGTCCGTTCCCTCCCATATTCTGCCAGATTTGATGTTGAGGGGGGAACGGAATACTTCAAGATCATGCATGACAGGCAGACACAGGTGTGCAGGCAGTGCCTCAAATCCACACACATCTACAGGGAATGCCCAGAAATAGCTTGCTACAGATGTAAGGGCATGGGGCACTTTGCCAGGAACTGCGAGATGGAGAGAGAGGCGCACAGTCGAGGTCGAGCCCGCAGCTGAAGGCACTACGGGAGCAGATGGAGGGGAGAAGCAGGAGGCACCGAGAGGAGATGGGGAGGAGAAGCGGGCGGGAGGAGTAGAAGAGCCCGCAACGGATATACAAGAAGAGGATGAGGAAGGGAGTGTGGTGGGGTGCTCCAACGATGAAGAAGAAGTGCTGAGCGAGCTTCATGATGAAAACGGAGGCGGGCGGAAGAGCGGAACGGGAGAGGACGGAGGTGCTGGAGTGACCGAGGAGGAGGAGGGACCGGCTGAAGACATGTCAAAGGCAAGCATGAGTAAAAAAAGAAAGAAAAAAAGCAAAAGAAAAGGAAACAATGTAGAAGAATATGAAAAAGAGGACATTGAAAGCGGAGGAACTGAAGGAAGAGGAGATGAAGGAAGCGACGAAACGTCGGAGCCAGACGGGAAGAGGAGCTATGCTGAGGCTGAGGAGGAACATGAAGGAGTGCCGGTTGAGGAGCAGTCTGGGAGCGTGAAGGTGGAGAAGGGTCCTGACGGTGAACGGGGCTCTAGAGATGTGAGTGTGGAGGCGGCGAAGACGGCTTTGAAGCATGAGAAACGACAGGTGAGCAGTTCACGGGGTGAGGCTAAACTGAAGTGACATTGATTATGATGCATCTCCTTTTCCTCCTTATAATGGTGACAATATCATCATTTAATGGACATGGGCTAAAGCAGACGGACAGAAGGGAGAGGGCCATTTTGCTGTGTGCCACTGACATTGCTTGCTTCCAAGAAACGCACTGGAATGAAAGTTGTGTGGATGAAGTGAAAAAGAGTTGGAAGGGTGATGTGTATGTAAGTAACGGGGGTACGAAAGCTAGAGGGGTGGCGATACTAATTAAATCAGGGGTGGTGGAGAATGTGAGCAAAGTGGAAGATGACGGTGATGGAAGAATGATTGGTGTAGTGTTTGATTATATGGGAGAAACATATAAGCTCATCAACATATATGCACCAAATGATGAAAGGGAAAGAAAGGTGTTTTGAGGGGTTGGATGGGAAATGTGGAGGGAATTGTATGGTGGTGGGTGATTTCAATGTGTGGTGGGTGTCTGACATCTCCATTGGGATGGTGTTTAAGGGTGATGTGTCCAGGAGAGCGTTGGTGAAAATGATGGAGGGAAATGGGCTGAGATGGAGGGAGAAATGTGGGGGGGGAGAGCGTTCTCGAGGAGGCAAATGGTTAAGGGGGTACTAAAACAGAGCAGAATTGACCTGGTGCTTTGCAGTGGAAGCATGGGGAGGAAAATAGGGGAGGTGGGGTACAGGTACACCACCTTGAGCGATCATGGGGTATTATCTTTTAACATAAAGAATGAATGTGGGGGGGGGAAGGGTGGAGGGGTATGGTGTTTGAATGCTAGTTTGTTAAGAGAGGAGGAGTATGTGAGGAGGGTGAGAGAATGCTTAGAAAGCAGGGGGAGCATGGAAGGTGTGGATGTAGGTGTATGGTGGGAGGAGCTAAAAAACAAAATAAAGGAAATAAGTATTAAATATAGCGGTGAAAGGAACCGGAAAGGGAGAGAGAGAGAAAAACAGATTAGAAAGAGTTTGGACAGGGAAGCAGAAAGAATAGGTGAGGAGGAAGGGAGGGATTTAGGGGAGTACAATAGTTTGAAGGAGGAGTTAGGGATTTTAGAAAGGGAGAGGTGCATGGGGGCAGTGGTCAGAAGCAGGGCGAGAAATTTGGTGGAGGGGGAGAAGTGTACAGGGTTTTTTTTTGGGGTTAGAGAAAAGGAAGCAGGGAACAGTTTTATCAGGCAAATAGAGAACAAGGAGGGGGTAATAGTAACAGATCTAGTGGGGATAGTAGTGAGGGTGGAGGAGTATTATAGGGAGTTATTTGAAGAGGAGAAGGGGGAGGAGGAGAGTTTAGAGGAGGTGATAGGGAGTGTAGAGGTGGGTTTAAGTGAGGAAGGAAGGGAGCTATGTGAGGGGGAGATAGGAAGAGGGGAGGTAGATCTGGCGATAGTGGGGATGGGAAGAAATAAGAGTCCGGGGTTGGATGGGTTAACCACAGAATTTTATCTAGAGTTCAGGGAGGTGCTGGTACCAATCCTCACGAGCCTTTTCTGCAAGCTGGAAGAGAGGGAGGACCTGCCGGCCGGCCTGTCCACAGGGGTGATTAGTGTATTATTTAAGAAAGGGAGCAGGGAGAAGATGAGCAACTATAGGCCTTTGAGTATGTTAAACAGTGACTATAAGATTTTAGCAAGGGTGTTAGCCAATAGGGTCAAGAGGGTGATAGGTACGGTGGTGGGGAGCACGCAGGCCTATAGTATACCGGGGAGGGACATTAGCGATACGACGAGTAGCTTAAGGGAGGTAATTAATTATATGAAGGGGAGGAAAGAGGGGGTGTTGGTTAGTGTAGACTTGGAAAAGGCATTTGACAGGGTGGATCATAAGTATTTATTTAGGGTGTTAGAGAAGGTGGGATTTGGGGAGAGGTTAGTGGGGTGGATTAGGAGGATTTACAGGAGCGCATGGAGTTGTGTTAAAGTGAATGGGGTAGTATCAAATATTTTTAGGCTAGGGAGGTCAGTCAGGCAGGGATGCCCTCTCTCAGCGATGCTGTACTCCCTATCGGCAGAGCCGCTCGCGGCGTTGCTGCGGAGGAACAGGAAGGTAAGAGGGGTTGAGGTGCCAGGGGGCACAAGGAGTTTGATATATCAGTATGCTGATGACACCACGGTGACGGTGGGAGATATAGGGAGCGTTGAGGGGGTGTTCGAAAGTATAAAGTTATATGGCAGGGCTTCAGGGGGCGAAGGTGAATGTAGGGAAATCAGAAATAATGGTGTTCGGGGAGGAGGGTATAGAGGTACAGGAGACAGGGTTAAAAGTAAATAAAGGGTTTTTGAGAGTGTTAGGGATTAATCTTGGGATAAAGGGCGAGGAAGGGAGAGATGTTCAGTATGAGGGGATTATTAGGGGTATAAAAAATACTTTAAGGTTCTGGAAGATGAGGAAGTTAAAACTAAGGGGGAAGATATTAGTAGTTAACGCGCTAATCATGAGCAGTCTGGTGTACGTAATGAATGTACTAGACGTGCCGGAGAAAGTGATAAGAGAAATTAATTGTATAATCAGTGATTTTATTTGGGAGGGGAAGGGAGTTAGAATAGCGAGAGAGGTGTTGGAGAACGGATATAGTGATGGAGGGCTAAAGCTTATAAACCTAGAAAGGAAAGTCAAAGCTTTGAGAGTTAAAATGATGAGCAAGTATTTAAACAAAAAAGAAGAACATACTTGGAAAGTATTTTTGAGGGAGAGTATAGATAGGTGTGGGGGTGTGGGGAGAGTGGGGTATTCATGAGCATAAGAAAAGGAGATTTGAAAGGGATAAGTGAGTTTCAGAAGGAGGTGATGAGTGCCTGGGGTGAATTCCTGGTGAAGGTGGACTATGTGTGTGTGGGGAAGAAACAGGTGTGGGAGCAGCCCATTTTCCTGAATAATAAAATATTAAAAGAGGGGAAGGTGTTATTTAATTTGCCCATGTGGAGGGCTGGCTTTAGGGTGGTGAGGGACTTAGTGTACGAATATGTTCCAGGGTTCATGAGGGCACAGGTCATTGTAGATGAAGTCACAGGGAGAGACTTGTTAATGGGGGCAGGGACAGCTGACAATATATTAGAAAGTGTGAAGGACGGAATGCCGGGGGAATGGAGGAGAATAATTGAGGGTGTTGAGGAGGTGGTGGAGGGAAATGAGGTGATTTTATATGTAGGAGAAGGGGATTTGAGGAAGGCTGTGGTGGACATAAGCACAGGAGGGATAAGTAAAATAATGGGGGGAAAGAAGGAAAGGAGACCGGCGGGAGAAAAAGTGTGGGAGAAGGTGGTGGGAGGAATGGATGTGAGGAGAATGTGGGGGAATCTAAGAGTGAAAGGGAACAGTGTGGAATGTGAGCACTTCGATTATATGTTGCGACACAATAGGATTTTTAACAATCTGGTAATCAGTGCTTTTGACAGTAAGGTGAAGAGAGAGTGTGGTGTATGTAAGGTGGGTGTGGAGAGCTGTATGCATGAGTTCTTTGAATGTAGTATGTTGAAGGTGTATTTTGAGAGAATGAAAGAGTTGATTGTGAGGTGTTGGGGTGAGAGGATTATTAAAAAGATGGAGTGGAAGGAGTTATGGTTGTTTGGGTGGAGAGGGAAATTGAAGGAATGTAATGTGGGTGTATTAAATGTTGTGTTGAGTCATGCTAGATATGCTATTAAAATAAGGAGGAATGCAGCACAGTACGACAAAAGGGTGTTAAATGTGTGGGACATCATGGTGGGGTCTGTGAAAAGGGATGTGGGGTTATTATTTGTGTGCCTAGGGAAAGAAAAATTCATAAATGATTATGTGGAGGGGTGCAAATTAATTGAAGTGAATAATGGAAAACTGATGTATAATTTTGTGGTGTGAATGGCAGTGGGTTTCAAAGTATAATGTATGTAAGTAAACAAATGTAAACTGTATTTTTGATAAAATAAAAAAGATAACACGCCCGATCTCGGAAGCTAAGCAGGGTCGGGCCGGGTCAGTACTTGGATGGGAGACCGCCTGGGAATACCCGGTGCCGTAAGCTTTTACTTTATTCCTGTCAATTGACACAGCTGCAAACAGAGGGAGGAGGACAATGCGCAGTTAACTATTGCTCTCATACACCATTTGCTCAAATATTCATATTTTAACAACACTTTCAAAGTCAAAAAAAAAGGACCACTGGCAATCGACAGGGTGTAGGGGGCGGCTTCGGAGAGAAGCAGTGCCGTGAGTGCATCCTTTGTGATGCTGTGACTTGGCTCCAATCTCACAATGGAAATGGAATATCACCATATATATAGAATAAAGGTTTCACAAATCTGAAACTGTGTTATAAAGAATCTTTAGAGTCTCTGGGATATTCCAGTCCAAATAAATCGGCTCTGCAGCAATTTAAGAGGTTCAAACACGGAGGATTGTTCGCTCAGTTTAACTGCCGAATCGGATGCTCTGAATCGGAAGCCAACTTCAGCGTCGTGGGGTGGCCTTACTATGGAGGAGTGGATTGAGCAGTGCCGATCTCCAGGAAAAAAACACCTAAACGACGACATGCAGGGCTACGTAGACCAACTGGATTAGTACCACCATTCAAAAGCTTTCTGATGCGGGTCTTGAAACAAAGCTGATAGATTATGACCGTTAGTGGCCACAGGGGCGAAAGCTCTCTCCAGAGCTGCTGGAAGCCGAAAAGTGGAGCAATATTCTCGCCACGCCAAGCAACAGCCTGAACAACCTCAGCCTATAGAAGTAACCACGTCAGCCATGCTACTGATGCTGCACAGGTTTTCAGTGGCCGCACAATAAACGGCAACATACACACAACCACCTCGCACTATGTTTCGTGCGAAAGGCAACGGAGGGACTATTTTATTTTGAACATCATTATTTACTAATAACAACTATTTACATTTGAGTGTGTATTTGTCTTTCATATTGCCACACTTGGTAACCGTTTTATAAAAGCAAAAGCTCACTTCAGGCCTATTGCTTAAATATACTGTGACAACACTCAAGTACAATAATAATAATAATAATAATCATAATAATGGTATGTACGAAGTAAGTCTTAATAGACAATAATAGTATAATCTAACATAATAAAATAAATAAAATGGAATATCACCATTGGATTTAAAGCTGCTTAAACACCGCTGATAACGCAGCCTTCTTCCACAGCTAAAATACAATGGATCCTCTTTTAAGCTTGGAGCCGAAACCACGGGCAAGCCATGAGAAAGGTTTGAAATATGATCATTTCAAGGACAAGTTTAAAAAAAGTACAACCAAAATCAATACACTGAGCAAAAGCGCCCCAACGGGATGAAAAGTCCTTAGCTTAGTTCCCCCTTTCAGACGAGTCCATGATTTGGGCGGATCTTACTTGGCAGCCGATTCCAGCACTTTGCAACAAGACAAAAGGTTGAATTGAACTTTCAGCCAAACGGCAAGCGTTCACAGCAAGACTGAGACGCCGTATTTGATGTGAATGCAGCATTGTTGATACAAGTCATGATTGAAGAGCACCACTTTGTGTGTTTTGCAAAATGTCCACGCAATGTGCCAATGGGGCTCCAAACAGGTGATTTCCAGGAGTCAAAGAGGATCCATTGTATCTGAGCTGGAAGTGAGAAGGTGCAGGCTTATCAGCGGCGGCGGCGTTTGAGCAGCTATAAATAGCATGTGTGCCGTGTCAATTTTCGTTTACGGCCATACCACCCTGAACACGCCCGATGCAAGGACGGCAATCAAGAGGGAGAGCAGCTGCAAATTGTTTGTGAGGAACTTGACGGAAAAGTGGAATTTTGGGAAGTATTTAGTGGGTTTTTCTGTTTGAAGGCCCCCCCCAGCAGCACTGCTGTCTGGGGAGAAGAATAAAGAAGGGAAGAGATGGCTGGGAAGCCGGGGAAGTCGAGGAGCAGCGGCGTGCATTCAGGAATGCCAGGAATGCAGTCTGGAAGTGGCTGGAAGCCGGAGGTGGTCCTGGAGGACAGGAGGACAGCGGAGGTGATAGGCGACGAACATGGAGTGGAAAATAAAAATAAAACCGACAATTCAGAGGAGAAGGTGGAGAAGACACGGGAGGAGATAAAAGAAGGAGAAAGTATGGAAGGGGGAAGTTTGCGCCCCGACCACGCCGCCGCCGCAGCTGAGGAAGAGGTGAGCGCCACAGCAGCAGCTGGAGAGGAACAGAAAAAAGCGGAGGTAAAAGGGAAACCAGTAGTCTTCTTGCTGAGGGACTTCTTTGCAGAGAGAGCGGAGAAGGAAGCGGAGAAGAAAAGGAGGGTGGCAGGAGGAGGTTCGTCGGGAGAAAAGGAATCGGCGGGTGAAAAAACCCCGGAGAGGGCGGACGGAGAGGAGAAGGAAAAGGAGAATATAGACGGGAAAGAAAGTGGAAAAGCGAAGACGGACGGGGGATTGCCCAGCGACGAGAACAAGGAGAAGGAGAAAGAGAGAAGAAAGGAAACGGGTGGTGAAGGGAAAGAGGAGGAGAAGGCGGAGGAGGAGTACCGGCAGGATCTTACGCTGAGGGTCTCAGTGGAAGGAGGAGATGTGAAGATCTCAATGATGGACATGCTGTTGGGGGTGCAGGAACAGTGTGGGATAGTGTTGGGATGCAGGGGGAGGGGGGGGGAGGGAATGCGAGGTGACAATGAAGACAGTCGAGGGGAGAGATTCACTGTTAGAGGGGTTAAGGGTCAAAGGGGTGTTGGTGAGTGCAAGGAGATTATGTGAGAACGAAGTCACGGTGTCTTTCATGTACTTACCAACGTACATAGGTGATGGGGTTATATTTGCGAGATTACGGGAGTGGGGGGTGGAGCCAGTAACGAAGATAGTGAGGAGACTCATACCGGGGACACGGGTGGCAGACGGAACTCGGATTTTCAGAGTGATATTCAAAGGAGAGGTGCACTCCCTCCCTTATTCCACAAAGTTCAGAGTAGCAGATGGGGAAGAATATTTCAATGTGAAGCACGATGGGCAGAGGCAGGTGTGCAGGAATTGCCTCAGACCGGGGCACATATACAGAGAGTGCCCAATGATATCGTGTCACAGATGCAAGGGGGCGGGGCACCTGGCGAGGAACTGTGGGGAGAAGAGGAATAGGTGGGAAGAGAAAGGGAAAGGTCCCCACAAGGGTGCGGAGGGTGAGGGAGAGGAGGAGGATTTCCCCCCCCCGGAGGGCCCCTCGACGAATTCCCCCCCTCCCAACAAGTTCCCAAAGATTTTTGAGGGCTTAGAAGTGAAGTGTGGGGGGAACTGCATGATTGTTGGTGATTTCAATGTGTGGTGTGGGAAAATAGATGTGTCTGTGTGGATGCAATTCAAAAGCGACTCTTCACAGGGTGCTCTTAAAAAAGTTATGAGGGAGAATGGAATGAATGACATCTGGAGAGAGAGGAACTCAAATGAAAGGGTGTTTGAGGAAACCGGTGGTGGGAGGGGTCCTCAAGCAAAGCAGGATAGATTTATTAATTTGTAAAGGGAGCATGGGGGAGAAAATTGGGGAGATTGAGCACAGAACCGCTGCTATGAGCGATCACTCGATGCTGTGCTTCAGTATCTCTGAGGGGTGCAGAGGGAAAGGGGGGGGAATCTGGTGTTTGAACGGGATGCTATTAAAAGACCAGGGATATAAAACAAAGGTAAATGAACGCATCCTGAAGCAGGGCAGTGGGGAAGGGGTGGATGTGGCAGTGTGGTGGGAGGAGTTAAAAAGAGACATCAAAAAAATGAGCATAAAGTATTGCAGTGGGAGGAATAAAAGAGAGAGAGAGAGAGGGAGGGGAAAGTAAGGAGAGAGCTGGAGAGGGAGGCAGAGAAGATAGATGTAGAGATAGGGAGAGACATAGGAAACTACACCAGATTAAAAGACGAGCTGGGTCAGATAGAAAAGGGAAAGTGCATGGGAGCTATCGTAAGGAGCAGGGCGGAGTACTTAGTGGAAGGGGAGAAGAGCACCGGCTTCTTCCTGGGCATGGAGAAAAGGAAGCAAGGGAAGAACTTTATTAAGCAGATAGAGGGGAAAGGGGGAGAGATTATCACAGAGCTAGTAGGGATAGCCAGCAGGGTGGAGGAGTTCTACAAGGACTTATTTAAAGAGGAGGTGAACGACGAGAGGAGCTTGGAAGAGACCATAGGCAGCATGGATAAGAGCCTGAGCGCTAAGGGAGAGAGACGTGTGTGAGGGGGAAATGGGGATAGGGGAGATTGAAACTGCCATAAAGGGAATAGGGAGGAACAAAAGTCCAGGGCTGGACGGTCTGACAGCAGAATTCTACATTGAGTTCAAGGACATCCTGGTGCCCCTACTGCATGAGCTGTTTCAGCAGCTGGAAGAGAGGGAGGAACTGCCAGCTGACCTCTCCACAGGGGTCATCAGTATTCTATACAAGAAGGGAAGCAGGGACAAACTGGAGAACTACAGGCCTTTGAGCATGCTAAACACGGATTATAAAATTCTGGCACGGGTGTTATCGAACAGGCTAAAGAAAGTGATTGGGACGGTAGTGGGGTGCACTCAAGCCTACAGCAGACCAGGGAGGGACATCAGCGACACAGTGAGTAGCATAAGGGACACTATGGCACACATGAAGGGGGGGAAGGGCGGGATAGTTGTGAGTCTAGATCTAAACAAAACGTTTGACAGGGTTAATCATTCATATTTATTTAAGGAGAGCAGGATTCGGGAAGGGATTTATAGGATGGATTAAGAGGATATATGCGGGGGCGGTTAGTTGTGTCAAAGTCAATGGGATCATCACAAATGTTTTCAGTCTGGGGAGGTCAGTCCGGCAAGGGTGCCCTCTCTCCGCCATGCTCTCAGCAGAGCCGCTCGCTACTCTGCTGCAGGGGAACAAGTTGGTGAGAGGGATAGAAGTACCAGGAGGAGGAATGAGTGTTGTATCAGTATGCTGACGACACCACGATAACAGTGAAGGACATGGTGAGCGTAAAGGGGATCCTTGAGAGCTTACATGTGTACGGAGGGGCGTCAGGGGCGAAGGTCAATGAAGACAAATCAGAGTACATGGCTCTAGGAGGGGTGACGGTAGGAAGCACATATTTGGGGCTAAAAGAAAACAAAGATTATTTCACAGTGCTTGGGATAAACTTGGGGATAAAGGACAAGGAGGGCAGAGACATCCAGTATGAAAGGATCACAGAGAGCATCAGGAAAACGCTGACCTTCTGGAAAAGAAGGAAGCTCAAACTGAGAGGGAAAGTTATAGTAGTGAACGGGCTGATTATGAGCAAACTGGTTTATGTGATGAACGTTCTGGAGGTTCCTGAGAAGGTGGTGAAAGAAATAGACAAAATAATAAGTGAGTTCTTATGGGAAGGGAGGGGAGTGAAGATAGCAAAGGAAGTCTTGGAGAATGGCTACAAAGACGGGGGATTGAAGCTAGTGAACTTAGACAGGAAGAGGAAAGCAAGCAGGGTCAAGGTGATGATAGGATATCTGAACCTTAAGAAGGACCACCTGTGGAAGGTCTTTCTCGGGGATGCGCTGAGCAAGTGTGGAGGGTGTGGTGACTAGTGTTGCACGGTGTACCGATACTTGAAAGGTACCGCGATACCCTGACGTTAAAAACGGTACGATTCCTCCATTTCATTAGTATCGGTACTTTAAGAATGACGGGGAACAGTACTCCCGTGAAAAAGCGCTGTTTTAAGAGCCGTGTGTGTTCAGCGCTCTGCTTCCACTCCCTGCACTGCAGTCCCGCTCCTCTCAAGCACGTTCTAAGTCCCTCCCCTCTCTCGTGAGTAACTAAGTATATAACTAAGTATCTGAGTAACTAAAGGGATTAATACATGTAGTGGAGTAAAAGTACACCATGTACCTCTGAACTGTAGAGGAGTAGAAGTACAAAGTAGCAAAAGAAACATTGAAATACTTAAATAAAGTACAAGTATCTCAAAATTGTACCCAAGTATAGTACTTGTTGAGTTTATGAACTCAGTTACTTTACACCACTGGCTATAAAGATAGAAAGACTAAGCCTTGCACAGAGGCATGAAAATACATTTTCAAAATACTCAACAGTGCTGCCAAAATGTTAAACTCACTGCTACACAATTAAAATAAATGCTTTTATATATATTTATATTAGATGTGACTCTTTGGCATTTCTGTTCTTAGTAACACTGCTGCTTTAGTTGCTTTGACTGCTAAAATCATCTGTTATTCCTAATTTTAAAGCCGATATTTCGGGGGGCTCGGATCCTTGTCACCTTTTTCATACCTGATGAGTTTGCATCCCTGATTATATTTAAGACAGTTTCCCTTTTTTTAAGAAAAGTATCGAAAAAGAATCGGAATCGCAATTCTTGACTTGGCATCGGTATCGAAACCAAAATGTTGGTATTGTGACAACACTACACCGGGTGAATCTCAAACTGAAGCTCGACTTTAAAGCAACCCAACGGAAGTTTCATGTAAGTTGAGTTCTTTCACTCGTAGCTCGGGCTGCGGGGGTGCTAGAGACGGGAGCACGTTGATGCGACCTTCCTAGCCGGAGATAAGGCTGCATTTTACAATAAACTTCCGTCGGGTCGCTTAAAAACAAATATCGCAAATCGAATCAGAATATCTGTCAGAAAAATCGCAATTAGATTTTCCCCCAAAATCGTGCAGCCCTAGTTCACTACTTCAAACTCTTAAAAATGTAGTCGTAAGGAATTCGGATGATGCATAAAGAATGGGTGCTCTGCAAAGTAGACCCCATCGGAATAATAATAATAAATTGTATTTCTATAGCGCTTTTCTTGAACCCAAAGACGCTTTACATTTGGGAGGGGGGGTAGACAAACAAAACAGAAAAGCAGTTGGTTGAGAGGGGGGGGGCTTATGGATAGAGCTGAAGAGGTGGGATTTGAGGCGGGACTGGAATAGTCACTTAAAACACCTTAATTTTCGTTGGTTATTGTAAGACTGTATTTCTTCCCAAACATCCTCGTGCGAGCAATATTTACGCAGCACTTGACTGAGAGGAACATAGGAGTAGCTGCCCAGTTTGTGTCCTGAAGAACCTCTTAAAGTGTACTGAACAGGTTCAGTCATATCGAGTTTTGACTTGCAATGCCCTTTCAGCTTGTATTTAGACCTAATCACATTCGATGCTTCTTCAAAAAAATCCTTGGATTGTAAAACATTCTGAATTTCAGGGTTTTCCGACCTGTTAAAGCCACTTGTATTACGCTGGCAGGCTATGAATGCATCATAGTTTTCCTTAAAAAAACAAAACATTCACATCAAGTATTTCCTCCTGTCCATAGGGGGCTCGTGCTCTTCGTCATCAGAGGGCAAAATGGAGTGCTTGTGTTTTCTGTACATGTGTCTTCTGAAAGACTCGTATTTTGAAGACAATCATTCAATCCACAAGTTATGTTAAAATTAGACTCATTAAGTCCAACATGCTGTACTGATTCCATTAGTGTGAATGTTCTTCGAGAGCACTTGGGACATTGATGTTGGCGAGGCATTAGTATAACTGGTTAAGAATTCTGATAACAGTGGTCGAGAGCGGCTTATCCCCCTCCTCAGATATTTACAGGATGCAGCGCTGTACGAAGGTCAAGGTGTTCTTACGGTTTGGTGGGTCGGCCATGTTGAAAACCAAATATGCGCAAAAGGCTGCGATGACCCGCTCTTCCAAATCACTGGCCCTGCACAACTCAAACCCATCCGTTGAGACCACACCGGGCCCTCTTCTTGTGAAGGCTGACTTCCAGTCGGTGTGCGTCAGTTGGGTGGTCGGGTAAGGTGTGCCAGGCTAAACACAAAATGGAAAGTAAATTAGTATAAGCCAAGTATGTACAGTGGTGCTTGAAAGAGACACGGAATATCATGTGTCAAGTTCAACTGGAACTCATTTATAAGAATGAGGCACATTCCCCCCTCCGGTGTGACGGTGGCTCACCTCTTCCAAAGTAACATGATGCTCCAACTTTTCCATGAAAGTAATTGGCAGCAGAACAAGCCCGGCTTTGAAGTCCATGGCTAGAGAGGAAGACACAGATCAACACAGATGTCTAAAATGGTAGTGGTGTCTGATTCTCTGTCTATCGTGGCACCGTGGTGAGAAGGTGGGTCGGACCTGTACCATTATGAAGATGACCTAAATGGAGCAGGGAAATAAAATTAAAGTAAAGATTAGGGATGTAACGATACCAGAAACTCACGGTACGATAATATCGCGATAACAAGTCGGTATTTATCGCGATATTGAAAAATAAAAGGGAAGAGAAAAAAAATGTACTTTTTTTTCCTTTCAATTTTTACTCTGAAAATGTTTCTTTATTAAATAATAAATCGGATTTGTACGGCGTTTTAGTAGGATAGCAGTATTTTAAAGTCTCAAAAACAAAGTGACAGTAACAGACTGGAACAAGGAAACCAGTGTGTTTGTACCTACTAGTACTACCAAACAAAGTAGGCATTTTCTTTGTGCCACTGCATCTCACAACAAAGGACATTTAATAATCAGACCCTGCAATAAAATAAATCAAGTTTCACTTTAGTTTTTCAAGTAACTCAACTCAAACTAGTCACTCACTCGGCATCATCAGACAGGTTTTTAGGATTATGAGAATGTCCAGATTTCCATGTATTTATAAGCTGGGATGTTTGGGCATTTACAAAATCCCCTGCTCTGGAAAGAACTCTCGCTTGGTACTGATGTTGCTGGGACAGCAGTGGTCGCGTTAACCGAATATTTTATTTAACAATGACGGAAAAATCTGAAAGCAGTCTGTCATTTTGACAGATTAGAACAAACTCGGAACAGCGCCAACGTTTCCCCGCAGCGAGGCTCTGGTGTTTATGCCGTGTTATGCATGCCCTCCAAAAGGAAATGATAGTTTCCAAACCGTACAGATCAATACATGTCTGGGAGGTTTTGCTTTACGCTGTGCGCGCTCCCGCGAGGTGCATGCACTCCGTTGACAGTTCACGAGCGTGCCCTCTCTCTCTGTTCCGACCCGACGGGTAATAAGGGATCATGACGGATATTTTACGATCCTGTCTGTCAAAATGACGGACATCGAAAAAGTCTAACGCCACCTCAGTGGGACGGAGAGATATGCTTTGGGCCATGGGTGACGGCAGTGGGTCAAACTGTGCATCGTCTCTCCACCACTTCAGAAACAATACAGTTGTTGCCAAGAAGGTGAGGCTTATTGACAGAGATACAAATATACTGTTGGTACTTGTCAATGTCTCTAGGTGTGTAGCCCTGTAAATACAATGTATTGTTATCTGCAGTTTTGTCTGTTGTAACCTACTTGCTGCCATGTTAGACAGGTCTCTCTTGAAAAAGAGATCGATGATCTCAATGGGACCATCTGGTTCAATAAAGGTTTAAAACAAAAAAAAGTGTTTAAAAAAAATTGCGGTAGATTTTGTCAGTCTCACGACGGTATTGAGACGTTTATTTACCGTGATATTCGGTATATCGTTACATCCCTGGTAAAGATACAATGTGTGCAGATGTAAGTGAGTTGAATTGATTAAACTCACTCCTTAGTATACATCCCGCCCACCCGCACAATCGAATGCTAGCATTTCAGTGGCCTAGCTGGTGGTGACAAGAGTTTGTAAGTCAGAGGATGCGATCGTACCCCACGTGGGCAAGTGAGGGTGGAAGCTAGGACGCAGTAGGGCTGTGCAATTCATCGTATTTTAATCTCGATTAAAGCGATTATTTTGCTGCATTCCCTTTCGCAATGATGCTCTCAATTAGTGCTGCGTACCTGGACTCACATTCAGGTCCGGACTCAAGTCCAGAGGTTCAGGTTCAGACTTATAAGTCCGGACCTGAACCCATGGCTTGTGTCAAGTTGTGTGAGGTAACTGAGGTAAAGGTAACTTATTGTGAGCTAATTATCAATTGAAAATAAACTCATAATCAACTCAAATTCAAACTCATCAGGTTTATTGTGCTCCCTTCCAACTTGTTTCTACATTTCTCTACAAAAGTACAAATGTAAAAAAAACACTTTTTGCCACTTAGTCTACAAATGACTTATGACAGCAACTACAGTGAACTACTACAAAGTTCAAACATGTATTTCATTTACCGAACTAAAGTAACCAAACAGTCCCTGAGCTGACTGAGCCTAAATCCCTAAAGCTTTGCTGAAAGGTAGAGTGTAGCGCAGACTATACGCATTACACTACATACATACTGATGTACATACTGTTAGAAAATAAAAATCAATGTTGATATGGCGTAATTTTGAATTAAATACACTATTTAATTTAAATCAGTTTTATTCTAAAAAAAAACGGAAGTTCACCAACTATTAACTTAATACTTTTATTCTGAAAATTCTTCACTTCCGGTTAGCATTAGCATGTGGCGAAATGCTACGTTTTCAAACCGTGAATCGAAGGTGAAAAGACATGTGATGTTGTACACCAGTGACCACCAACTGGCGGCCCGCGGGCCACATCCGGCCCGTCAGACATTCTCATCCGGCCCGCACGACAGGGGTGACTGTGGCGTTGGCGGAGTGGTTACTGCGTTCGCCCCCCACCCATTTCTTTGTTTACAACGTCTCGTGAGTAAGGTGCAGTACCGGAGTCCAACAGAGAGGCAGCAGCTGCGCGACAGTAGACTGCGAAACCTTCCCTCCCCTGAAGAAGAAGTGATCCTTCTTTGTGAAGAGTCTGCTTTGTGCGCTCTGCACCACAGCAGTAGCCCCGCTGCGACAGAGTCCAACAGAGAGGCTGGAGCTGCGGGACAGTAGCCTAGAAGCAGGGTTGGGTTGTAACGGAATACATAACGGCGTTATGTAATCAGATTACAAAAATCAAGTAGGCTAACTGTATTCAGCTGGCGTTACATTTGAAAAACGAGTAACCTGATTACAGTTACTTTCATAAACCTGAAGTGAATACATTTTGGAATACTTATTGGAATTATTGGTGGAAAAGTTTCCTCACAAAATGTAATATTCATTGCCGGCAGAACTGTGTGCACACTGCACAGCGCTGCAGCATGTCTGAGAGCGAGATGCAGCGTGTCCGTGAGGCCCCGCCCCCGCACGCAGATTAGAGAGAGAGATCTCTTTTAAAATATATTGAAAGTTAGAAACAGAGATGGTTAGATAAAATGTGCAAGATAAAGTTTATGTAGCATTTCTTTATTGTCGAGATGATGTAATTTATAACTGGATCAAATCAAACTGAACGGACTGCTGCTGCTGAGTGCATGGGGCAAGTGACTGGAACAAGTTTTAAAAGTTATTACATCGTTTCAGATAATAAATAATAAGGATAATTCATTCTATTTAGGGGCGCCTTTCAAAGCACCCAAGGACACCTTACAATTCATAACATATTCCAAGGAAAGGTTTAAGACGGTACAAAGAATGCAGTCCGGGTGATGTTTTTTACGTGGGGTGCAGATGAGAGAGCTGTCCAGAATGACACCAAGATGTTGTGTTTGAGTTCTTGATAAGCCATGAAAACAGTAAAATAAGTGTCTCCTGTGCACCAAAACATACCCATCTGTTAAGGAAAAAGAAAGTATTCCAAAAGTAATCTGAATACTATTTATAAAATTCTGGGCTATATAAAAATCTCTGGGCCGCAATAGTGTCTTTTGGTTACATTTCGGCCCTTGGACAAATGTAGTTGGTGATCCCTGTTGTACCCTGAGCACGCTGGGATTAGCACTCATGTATTGCCGCTGAATAACGTTCATCAGGGAATGTTTAAATAACCACAGACACCAGAATGATGTAATTCAGCAGCAGAAAAAGGCAGGAATTGCATTGGACCCGCCCCCCGACGACGCCGGCCAATAGGAGAAGACCTCAGATGACAACAGGAAGAGCAAGCCAAGAATTGATTTCTTCTACCTGCTGACCTGGGCTGACGGGAGATGAGGAGAGCGCCTCCTTTTGCAATTTC
Source organism: Champsocephalus esox (assembly GCA_036324585.1). Taxonomy (NCBI): domain Eukaryota; kingdom Metazoa; phylum Chordata; class Actinopteri; order Perciformes; family Channichthyidae; genus Champsocephalus; species Champsocephalus esox. The sequence goes on along the minus strand of CM070482.1, from coordinate 7,818,608 downwards.
ATTTATACACCATCGCATCTTTTGTGTAATTAAATGCTGTTAACTTTTGTAAGCTTCCCTTGACTCTTTTCAGTCTCTCCTGCCTTCAGGGAGGTTTTAGATGGTTTAGATCAAGAAGGAGAATATACGTAAGTGCTAGTTTTTTGCGAGTCCAAGTACCGGTTCCCGACGTTCTCGTTTTAACCGGACTTGAACCGAAACTTTTTACAAGTCCAGTACCGGTTATTACGCAGCACTACTCTCAATGTGTCTTGCGTTACACATCCGGCCACACACACCTTACACCTCACACATTACGTTACATTACAGGGTAATCAACTGTTAAAACATACTGTTCAAAATATATATATTTTTTAAAGTTCAATAAATGGATGTTTTCAAAGTCAATGAATAATCGTATTTAATAATCGTGATTATGATTTTTGCCATAATCGAGCAGCCCTACGACGCAGTGACGCCTGTACACAGACAGCATTACCTGGTAGATCTTCGCTCAGCGACTCTTCTCCTGCCTGCAGATGTCTTCTCCAGAGGGGATTTTCCTTTTGCAAGGGCCAGCACCTTGGGTAGAATGGGGAGAAATTCCTCTCTGAAGCGGTGCGGCAGGTTTTCAATGTTGTGGATGCGGTTCATTTCCTCACACAACTGCATAGACGGACAGAAACAAAGACAACACAGTACAATTTAGAGAAGTTGATTGTATGGACGGACCACTACGCGTGCAAGTAGCAATGGATCTGCAAAATATTTGACATACAGAAATGATGTCCTGCAGATAGACAAGACAGATGGAGACAAATGACAAACATGAGCCTGGCTTAATATAGCAGTGACACCATTTTCTATATACTGTATTTACTGACTCAGTTTAAGTGTATACAGGCTGATAGGAATAAACTCACTGAAGATCGTCTGACAGAAGTCGTTACGCTTCCCTGGTTATTTTCTGGTGCTTGGGGTGATCTATGATGCCCAATCTTTTGCTTGATATGTGTCGAACTACCTCGTGGTGGACCAAGGGTGTGCTAATCAGAGGAGACAAAGTTTCAAATTAACCCAAAACATTTTTGTGAAACTCATTGAGTTTGAAGACAAGGTAGCAGATGTTTGGCCACTACGGAGCTGTTGAGCTAAAGGGGATTCTTTGTCAGAAGATGGCACCCATGTATGGGTTGCACTTTCATAGCCGACAGACTGTCAATCAAAAGACACAGATATGATAGACAGGTGGTTCATCCAATCCCCTGGCAAGTATTTTTGAAAGTGCCTGCCCTTTTCAAAACAGTTTCCCAGTTGGTTGTGTGAAACAAACAAATCAGGCATATGTCAGGTTATGGAAATCAAAACATATATTGTGATGTAACCCAGATAACACCTCAATAGAAAAAGTTAATTTGTAAATGAGCTATCGAAAAGGCTTTTGTCCTTAATCGAAAATGCTATAGGGGAGATAACATCTGTCAATTCAACAAACCACATTGGACTATAAAACCAGTAAAAGTAACGTACATATCTATTCCCCTCCATATCCTTCAGGGAAGGATACCTGAAAATCAATGCTTTGGCCACTTTAATATATTCAGAATTTGTTGGATACCTAGAGAAAGCAGGATGAGAAAGTAAGTAAAGTATTTGTATGCTCACAATACTGTAGAAGATGTGCTGACAAATATTTACAATAGCAATATTTATATTGTGTATTGTGCCATCGTCTCATGCAATATCCTCACGATTTTGTGTCCATCAGTGGACACTTTATGGCATGGTTGTTTTGCGTCCAGTTTGGTCTGGATATCTTTGGGGAACGTTGGCAGGGTAAACACAGCAGGGAAACTCCCATATTCTTGACTGCAGGACAAAGAGGCATGTGATTAGCAAAGGACAAAAAAGCTGACAAACACGTGAGGACATGTGATTATATGTAATCACATTATCATGTTATGGCTATGTGCGAGTGATATTTGATCATCCATGTAATCAATACCCCTTCCAATTCAACCACACACACCCATGTCATTGTAAACACATGTTCCTGCTTCCCATGAGTGATATTTTTATTCTAATGAAAGTGTCAACCATTTCCCTCCTGATTAATTAATACATAGAAGTAAGCTAAGACATGAAAGCTACAACAAAAGTTATCCTAAAAATAAAAGCAGTTCGTTAGTATTGAGCATTCAACAAGGTAATGTCACACTTGCCATGTTGGAGAAACAGTCATTTGGCAAGATCTCAAAAGTCAGCATTGTAGTTGGCTCTGGCTCCTTCAGCTGGCGGGCAAATTGTAGGAATTTTGCTTGCTTTTTGAAGCAACCTTCAAAGAGGTATGCGACTATCATCTCGTCAGGTCATAGGAAATTGCTTCCCCGTCCACATCATTATCTGAAGACACAAATTATGTTAGCAAATCTCAAAACACTTTTAAGAATGTAATCATTCCTAATCCATGCTGACATTATGTCGTTCCACATTCAAGAGATTAACCTGAGCGAACAGTTTAAGTACGGAAAATACAAGTGGTAACAAGCAGTAGCGCGGAGCAAAGTGACTAGAATGCAACCACAGACTTATTAAAAAAAAACACTTTATAAAAAGTCAGGCAACACTAACCAGCCTTCGTGTGATTCAGTTTATGTGTACCTTACTTCGACCACCCGTTCGCTGTTATTGATCATTGTGGAGAGCAGGCAGACGTTTTTGTATTATAGCAGCTGTCGGATGGTATCAATACATGGGCTGCACAGGTTGCCATGCCGACTATCACAAGTAGAATTAACTACATTAATAAACACGGCACTCTGAGAAATAGTTATTTAATTATTAATCTGGCTTCGTATGATTAAAAGTAACAGGATCATCGACCCGACGCAAGTCACCCATTGTTGTTGTTGTTGTGAGCACCGTTGGGGAGAAATCAGCTACGTAAACGGTGAAGTCATGACGCAGCAGCGGCCGGCAGCACCAGTCGGGCTCTGGGCGGTGTGAACAAAACGGGGGGAAGAAAAACCGGTTCTGAATCAGAAGAGCGCACGCACGGAGCTGCGTTGGTGTGAAGGGGGCATTTCATACTGTAGGTAGCTTCGTACACGGCTGCTTCCCGCATAACGTTACATGTCTGCATGCGCTCATGTCAAGCAATCACTACACTAGCACAGCTGTAGCATCTTGAGCTATGGCTAACTGACGTTGTCTCGGAAATTAACAATCTCTCCTTTATTTAAGCAGAAGAAAATAAATATGAGTGCCTTTTCCACAATGAACAGATTCATGTTGGTCAATATCCCCGTGTCTGTGAGCTTTAGTGAAAGCCACCATGCTAATCACCCATCCAGCAAAGTAGGCAGACAACTGTCACAACGCCTCCATCGCGCGCTCACCATGTCTCTGAAATAACGTAATGGCTAGCTCGGCGCTCTGCTAGTTAGCTAGGCTAACTATGTTCAGTTAGCTAGGTAACGTTAGTTAGCTCCACACACGGTTGCATTATAACCAATACATTCACGAACATTTAACCGGCAGTAGTCTGTTGTTCATCAAGGACTATTGAGCTAGCTGGCGTTAGATACCATCTCCGAGGTCTTTTCATTAAAAGCATTAGCCCTAGTTAGCTACATGTTAGCTACTTGACTAGTCATGAATTAAGGTAAAGTTCACTTGCCTCTGAATTTCCTAGCTTCCAGTTCAGTTACTTCTATCCCATATGCTACTACCTTGGTGATAATATCACTAGTGGATAGACAGGTCAAGGCAGAAGTTGTCCCACTGTTCGCCGTGTTACATGTAACACGAGGTCTTTCGAAAAGTCGGAATCTTCAAGTCTGGCCAAATATGACCGTTGATTATCTCCCGCTCTCAGCTCTCTTAACCAATCAGGTGTTGTGTAACATTAACGAGAGGCGAAGTCCCCCCCCCTCTCAAAAGTAACTGGATGGCCTACCTGCCTGTCAGCCTTCCACCTGTGCACACATTTATCAAGTGCCCTCATTGGTCATGTGCGCATTCGTGTGTGTTGGAGCGTATGGGCATAGATATGTCTCATAATTATTTGTGTGAACATTAAAATAATTTGTGTGTAAATATGTGATTTGTAAATGTAAAACAACATCCACCAATGCATTTAAAAGATTTGCAAACTCACAAATACATAAGTGTAAAACGGATCTGCAAATACGCTAAATATGTTCACAAATAAAAAAAAGATCTGTGAATATCTCTTTAACATTTACAACTTTCGATCAGGCATTTCTGAATCCATTTTGTATTTGTGGTCCCCTGCTTTTCCCCCCCACTTCTTCTTCCTTCTCATTTTCCTCCTCATCCTCTTTTCCCTCTCCTCTAGCCTTCGTTTCTCCTGTTCCCCAGTCCCCTCCCCTCCCCACTGTTTCCTTTGCACACAATCTCTGGCGAAATGCCCCGTCTCCTCACACCTGTTGCATTTAATTTCAGGACACTCCCTGAAAATGTGTCCCGCCCTTAAACAGTTCCTGCACACCGCCACCTGTCTGTCGTGTATAACCCTCACATATTCCGCACCCCCCTCCACCTTGAATTGTGTTGAGTACGGCAATGATGTCACTTTGTCGTTAAAGGTCACCTTCAGGAAGCGTGTCCCATCCGCCACCCTCATCCCCTCCCTTGTGTTCTTCGTGTACCTCCTTTTAATGGGAGAGGCCGCCTTCACACCCCAGTCACTCAGCTTTTTAAAGATCTGGTTGTCACCTATGTATACAGGCATATACAAAAAGGACACCATCACCTCATTTGCCGTCAACTCCTCCGCTTTTAACACCACCCCCTGCACCCGCATACCCTCCAGCAATCTCTCTTTTCCTTCCACCCACCTCATCGTCACCTCACATCTTTCCCCCTTCAACCTACACCCCAACACTCTTTCTGTATTTCGTATAGCATGTCCAGCATAGATATTTTCCTCATCCCCCCCTCCACTGTGATCGCCAATGTCAAGTCAGCCCTGTAACTTAGACCATCTTCACCTCTTCCTCCTCCTCCCCATGAATTTTGACCTCTTTCTTTTCCCTGGCTTTTCCCCTGTTTCGTCGAGGGGCCCTCCGGGGGGGGGGATTCTCCTCCTCTCCCTCACCCTCCGCACCCTTGTGGGGACCTTTCCCTTTCTATTCCTCTTCTCCCCACAGTTCCCCGCCAGGTGCCCCGCCCCATTGTATTTGTAACACGATATCATTGGGCACTCTCTGTATATGTGCCCCGGTCTGAGGCAATTCCTGCACACCTGCCTCTGCCCATCATGTTTCACATTAAAATATTCTTCCCCATCTGCTACTCTGAACTTTGTAGAATAAGGGAGGGAGTGCACCTCTCCTTTAAATATCACTCTCAAAATACGAGTTCCGTCTGCCACCCGTGTCCCCGGTATGCGTCTCCTCACAATCTTAGTCACTGGCTCCACCCCCCACTCCCGTAACCTCGCAAATATAACCCCATCACCTATGTATGTTGGTAAATACATAAAAGAAACCGTGACTTCATTCTCACATAATCTCCTTGCACTCACCAACACCCCTTTATTTTGCTCAGTGTATTAATTTGTGGTTGTACTTTTTTAAAACGTGTCTGCACTTGAAATCTTCCATTGTGAGATTGGAGCCAAGTCACAGCATCACAAAGGATGCACTCACGGCACTGCTTCTCTCCGAAGCCGCCCCCTACACCCTGTCGATTGCCAGTGGTCCTTTTTGTTTGACTTTGAAAGTGTTGTTAAAATATGAATATTTGAGCAAATGGTGTATGAGAGCAATAGTTAACTGCGCATTGTCCTCCTCCCTCTGTTTCCAGCTGTGTCAATTGACAGGAATAAAGTAAAAGCTTACGGCACCGGGTATTCCCAGGCGGTCTCCCATCCAAGTACTGACCCGGCCCGACCCTGCTTAGCTTCCGAGATCGACGATCGGGCGTGTTTTTTTTTGTTTTATTATCAAAATTCACATATTTACAATTTATCACATTTTCTTTTTACAACAAGGAACCCCTTTTACAGGGATCCAGCATCATCCAAAAATAAAATAAAAACATTCTTTATTGCATCACAAAGTTGAAATGTAACTTCCCCTCCTCTTCAATCAATGCACACCCTTCCACATATTCCTCCATAAACTCTTCTTTCCCCATATATATGTACAACAGTCTGATGTCCCTCTTTATCGTCCCCACCATCAGGTCCCAGACACTGACTATTTCCCCCTCAAAATGAGCCACATTCCTTCTTAGCTTCACAGCATATCTGGCGTGGCTTAATACAAAGTTCAGCAGGTTAACATTGTAACCACACATTTTCCCCCTCCACCCAAATAGCCACAGTTCCTTCCAGTCCCTCGTCTTTATTTCCTTTTCATCCCAACACCTGTACAACATGTCTTTCATTCTTTGAAAGAAACCCCTCAATTCACTGCATTCCACAAACTCATGCATACAGTTCTCTACACCCACTTTACACACATCACGTGTTCAGGGTGGTATGGCCGTAAACGAAAATGTACTCGGCACACATGCTATTAATAGCTGCTCAAACGCCGCCGCGGCTGATAAGCCTCCACCTTCTCACTTCCAGCTCAGATACAATGGATCCTCTTTGACTCCTGGAAATCACCTGTTTGGAGCCCCATTGGCACATTGCGTGGACATTTTGCAAAACACACAAAGTGGTGCTCTTCAATCATGACTTGTATCAACAATGCTGCATTCACATCAAATACGGCGTCTCAGTCTTGCTGTGAACGCTTGTTTGCCGTTTGGCTGAAAGTTCAATTCAACCTTTTGTCTTGTTGCAAAGTGCTGGAATCGGCTGCCATTTAACCCTTAGATGCGATAAGTGGATCTTTTTTGACCCGGTGAGGTGGTTTTCTTGAAGTATCTTTGAAACTTGTCCACGCTTTTATCTTCGGTAGACTCGACTCCTGTAATGGTGTCTTTTCAGGCAGGGTTCGAGTTACTTGGGAGCCAATGGGGCCTGAGCTCCCACGGACCCAGTGAAATCAAACATCTGTGGGGGTCTGCACCTCCAAGGTGCGCAATACATTATTGCGCAATCTATGCCTGTGACTGTGTGCGCGTGCGTTAGTTTTAAAGACCCCCATAGAGCTCAGTTTATAACTCGAACCCTGTTTACAGGTCTCACTAAAACATCTATTAGGAAGCTGCAGCTGATTCAGAACGCCGCTGCTCGAGTCCTCACTAACACTAAGAAAGTGGATCACATCCTCTGCTCTGAAGTCTTCACGCTGGCTTCCTGTGTGTCAAAGAATAGATTTCAAATACTGCTGCTGGTTTATAAAGCACTGAATGGTTTAGGCCCAAAATACATTTCTGACCTCCTGCTAAACTATGAACCATCCAGATCTCTCAGGTCTTCAGGGACTGGTCAGCTTCCTGTCCCCAGAGTCAGAACTAAACATGGAGAAGCAGCGTTCAGTTATTATGCTCCAAACATCTGGAACAAACTCCCCAGAAACCTGCAGGTCCGCTGCAACTCTGACTACTTTTCAAATCCAGCTAGAAGACTTTTCTTTTTGTCGCTGCTTTTAATTGAACTATTCACATCTTAAACTGCACTGTAACTTTTATCCATGTACTTTTTCTTTTAATGTTTCTTTTATTATCTTTTTTTAATGACTGTATTTAAATGCCTTTGTCTGAATGTCATTTTTGTAAAGCACCTTGAATTGCCTTGTGTTGAAAGTGCTATATAAATAAACTTGCCTTGCCTAATTACATTTTATTATCATTTCATATTCCAGCTATTCCTCAAAAAACATGTTTTGGATTTCATGCCATTCAAATTTAAAATTTACATTTTAAGAAATGGTAGTTTTTGTATTTCTACCCCAAGCTTCCACAAGGGGGTCAAAATGACCCGCATGCATTTCCTATGGGATCCTCTGGGAAAACGTTGTTTTCGAAATGTAAAAGAAATGTCTTAAATTATAAATAGTGAAAAATTAAATGTAAAATATTTCTAGTGTGAACCAAAATATAATATTAAATATTATACAAGTGATTTTTCTAAACCAAAATGACAAAATGGCATAAAAACACATTATTCTAATGGGGGTCCTTTTTGACCCACTTATGGAAGAGTGAGGGTGCAGGCACTCTAAGGGCACCTAAGGGTTAAGTAAGATCCGCCCAAACGATGGTCTCTTCCGAAAGCGGGAACTAAGGACTTTTAATCAGTTTCTATGGCGGTTTTGCTCAGTGTATTGATTTTGGTTGTACTTCAAATGATCATATTTCAAATCTTTCTTATCGATAGTATGGCCGTAAACGAAATTTGTGGAGACACACAGGCTATTTATACATGATACAACGCCAGTAATGGTACTCAAAACTATTTCACATGGTTAGGATTAGTCTGTGATGCTAAGTTAGTTTAGTCAAGTCAAATTATAGACCAAAAATAAATACCCTTTGAATTTTATACACTTTTTTATTTTTTATTGTAGTGGGGGGACTGCTGCTGAAATATGACAATACAAATCCTATTGCACCAGTTATTATCATTTAATGTAATGTTAACTTTTCTAATGTAGAGATGGGTGATGTCATTTGTGTACTTAAGTGTATAACTAAGTACTTTTACTGTACTTACAGTAAACAGAGTTCTAAGGTATCGAGTATTTTCTGCTGTTGCATACTATATGTTAGTTTGTTTGTCTAAGTGAACACCTTGTTTCTCTTGTGCATTAAAAACACATGCACCGTTAGGGCACGATTTAACAATAAATAGGATATATATATATATATATATATATATATACATATACAAAATACCACGTACTGTCCGCCCCTCCCTTTGCCACCCCATGTAAAATGTTCAAGAACTGCCACAGTTTAGCAGCCAGGTGTATATTGCACAGCCAGGTGTATATTGCACAGTTTCTAACGGCATATATGTATATATATATATATATACACATACAGGATTGGGTGAAGTGTTTTGCCCAAAATACCGAAATGCCTCATCTTTTCACCCTAAAAATGAATTGTAATAATACTTTTAGATGTAAATAGTTTATTGTATCATTACTATGGGTCTCTGAAACAATCAGACTTTTATTAGCACACTGTTAGCAGATCTTATCAGACTGTTAGCACTCTTTCCCCACTGAAACGACTTTAAACCATCAGTGTCACTGTTGTGGGGATGTAGGAATGTACCTGTGCCTGGTGTGGACCCTCCCCGCACTTTAAATCAATTGATTTGCCTTTGCCTTGACAGAACGAGAGCAAGACAGACGGACAATTTAGCTGCTGCGGCTTACATGCAGGTGCGCTTTATAGTCCGGAAAGTACGGTACTCCTACTCACCATGCCAAAGACAAAGGAAATCAGTAGGGACGCTCCGATCGCCAATTTCGGGGCCGATCGCCGGAATCAGTATCGGCCGATCCGATCAAGTGGGCGGGGCCTAAATGGAAGATTTTAAAGTGATGTTTAAAACTCAGTTAATGGGGCTCATTCACTGGAGTTTCCACAAACAACAATCAACTTAATTATCAGTATCTCATGCAGCTCACTGATCCAGTAACGAGTGACCCGACAGTGAAGAATACATATATTTATAATGATTAGTGTAGCTTGTTCCAGAGGTAGATAAATAGCTAAGTGTGTTAGGTCTAACTCTTGTGTGTTCCGCTCACCGGTCCGGCGGGCGGAGCTGCAGGGTTTCTGCTTCACGTTGCATTCCGCTATTTTACTGTCTTTTTCGGACACCTTGAAATAATGCCAGACCGGTGAAGCCATTCTGGCGAGCTTGTTTTGCCGCACACAGAGAAAAGTGTCATGTATTTTACGTCATGCGATCGGCATGTTTAGAGAGCACCGATCGATCGGTAGAGAGTGAGTATCGACTGATATCGATCGGTGACCGATCGATCGGAGCATCCCTAGAAATCAGTGTTGAGCTCAGAAAGAAGAGGCTCATGGTAAGGGGGAAGGCTATACTGCTATTTCCAAGCGCTTCACAGTGTCTAGAACTGCTGTACGTTGCATCAATACGAAGTACAAGGAGACACATTCTGTAAGAAACAAACCTAGGCGTGGTCGAAAGCGCAATATTGCAAGAACTCTGGAGGAAAATAGTCAGAGATGTCAGCAAGGATCCCCGGACATCTGCCAAGATGATGTTGCTGACCTGGCCTCTTCTGTGGTTGATGTTTCAAGGAACACAGTGGTGAGGGCTCTTCATGGTGGTGGGCTTCAGGGCCATCGTCCCAGAAGAACCTCTTTACTCAAAGAGCGGCTGAGCTTTGCCCGTGATCATTTTAAAGGTAAAGATGAGTTTTGTAAGTCTGTGCTTTGGTCTGATGAGACTACACTGGAACTGTTTGGGCACATGGATGTTGCTTATGTTTGGTGAAGAAAGGGAGAGGCCTTCAACCCTAAGAACACATGCTGTGGGGCTGGTTTGCAGCCTCAGGCACAGGGAGCCTTGTTCGGGTGCAAGGCATCATGACAAATTTAAATTATGTTGACATTTTGAGGGATAATATGAAAAGATCTGCTCTTAGTCTTCGCTTAGGTCGTCGCTGGGTCGTCCAACAAGACAATGACCCAAAGCACAGGTCAAAATTGGTCCAACAGTTCCTAAAGGACACCAAAACCAAGGTGCTGGAGTGGCTCACACAGAGCCCAGATCTTAATCCTATTGAGAATCTGGCGGGTGCTCAAAGTGAATGTCCATGCTTGGAAACCACGCAATTTGGACAAGCTGGAACCATTTGCAATGGAAGAATGGGCCGAAATCCCTCAAGAGACCTGTGCCAACCTGGTAAAGAGCTACTCTAAGAGGTTGTCAGTTCTGGCTCAGACACTATTGGCTATTAGATGCCTGGAGGCTAATATTTTTGACCAACCCATTTTTCATTATATTTGAGATAAAGCGAGCCTAAACAATTATTTTATTCTCCAAAAAGTACCAAAAGCTACTAAATATCACCGGTGAATGTTTGATTATATCAAGTTTTATCAATGTTGGAAACATCGGGAAGAATTTTAGGAAAATGTTCCATAACTCCTGGGGGGCTAATAATTTGGGCGTGCTATTATTTATTTTCCCTTTCTTTGGTAACAGTCAGTGAGAGCAAGAGCACAGCCATGTGATCAGATCACCCTGACAACACATCACACTCTATTATCATATATTATCATATATCAAACGGACTAACAGCAAATCTCAATCAGAAAATATGTCAAACATTTGTTTCATCAAATGCTTGAGGTCATAATGTTTCCTCTTTTTTTAACGCATGTTGTAATATGTGTTATTATAGACTTGCTCATGTGAACTCTCAGAGGCTGACTGTGAAGTCGTGGCCTCGGCTCTGAAGTCGGACCCCTCCCACCTGAGAGATCTGGACCTGGGTTTCAACTATCTGCAGGATTCAGGAGTGGAGCTGCTGAGTTCTGGACTAAGGAGTCCAAACTGCAGACTGGAGGCTCTCAGGTCAGTTCACTGACTGAACTTCCTCTGTTTGAGTTTATCATTTTCTGAAATTGAAAAAAATTCATTACATTATTTTTTCCATTTTTGCTGATGACTGAATATTGATCAGAGTAACAAAGATAAGGTGAATGTGTGAGGGAGTGTTTGAGCTTCCACAGACTCACTCTGTGCTCCAGGAGTCAGTGGAGATGAGCTGTGAGGGAGATGAAGGAGTTGTTAAACATCTGATTAAAGTTCCAGATTATCAATGGATGTTTTCTAAATCATCTCTGACATTAAAGGTCTCCTATCATGCGAACGTCACTTTGTGATGTCTTCTCTCCATCACCATGTGTTCCCCGGTGTCAGGAAACAAACCCCTCTCTCTTTTCCTCCGTACCCACATCTCTAAAAACGGGGGAACAACGGAGCTGATCCAGATTTGCTGCGTCATGACGGCATTACAAAAATGTGGGCGGGCTTTACACCAACGGGCCAATCAGAAACGTTGCTGTCAGAAACAATGAGACGTGTTCTGGAAGTAATATGGTCTGTGTTTACATTAGCATGCTAACACTCAGAGCTAACCTGCACTGGAGAGAGCATGTGTGTGAAGAAGCAGGAAGTAGAAAGGAACTCACCTCGTGGTGAACCTGAGAGAGAGAAAGAGTTTGAGCTCCGTACTGTTTCACAGAGAATCCTTGATGTGGTTTGGAACATGAGATGGAGTTTCTGCTGGTAGAATTCTGATCAGGCATCAGCTCCACCTCCTTTGTTTTCAAGCTAAGAACCTGCTCTCCTCTGACAGCTGGAACAGAGGGGTATGAGGGATTTCTGAAATGCATGATCTGTTTGGTATTTAGACGTGTTTTTATATATTTGTATATATCTGAGACCCATAATATATCCCTAAAGATAGCCTGATAGGAGACCTTTGAAACCCTGTTTAACTCTATAAACCGCGACTTTTTCCCCCATTTGTTGTGTACAGCTAACGGCCACTAGGGAACCTCCTAAATCTATGGATTGTACAGCTAAAATTAACCACCTTTAACTCTACGGGCTCTAGGACCGGTCCGCGCCCGCCACCTCTAAGCGGCGGGCTCCAGCAGGAAAAGCTGGAGGCCGGAAAAGAGTGAGACAGGTAGCGCGCCAAAGTAAAAGTGGAACCGAGAGACAGAACGAGAGCAAGACAGACGGACAACTTAGCTGCTGCGGCTCATATGCAGGTGCGCTTTATAGTCCAACAAGTACGCTATTAAACCTGGAGTTATTTCAAACCTGAACATTGTTTTCTAAAGTCACATCATGTTCTCTTTATTCAGTCTGTGGCGCTGCAGCTTGTCAGAGATCAGCTGTTCTGCTCTGGTCTCGGCTCTGAAGTCCAACCCCTCCCATCTCAGAGATCTGGACCTGAGTCTCAACACTCTGCAGGACTCAGATGTGAAGCTGCTGAGAGATCTTCTGGAGAGTCCAGCCTGCAGACTGGAGACTCTCAGGTCAGTTCACTGACTCTCTGTTACTGCTGGAGATCTCATGTTTCATTAGTTATTCAACCTGATTCTTCTAATTAACTTACATCCATCAAGTTCTAAATGTTTTTTTGTTCATACTTTCATTTGGAGGTACTAAAGTAAGAACTGCAGAGATACATGCTGACTGATTCTTAAAGGAACTGTAATAGATGTTAGTTATAAAAAGTAAATCTATGTTTTTAATATTTAGTAAACGATAGCGTCTGAATAAAGTTAATCTGAAGTAATATTAGTTTTACAGGATAAAGTGGACTTTCTGAAGAAGACATGTTTTTGTTCCCATTGATTTAAATGTTGAGTAACATCTGATTATAAACAGATTTGTATCCTCATCATGTTTTCTTTATTCAGACTGAGGCGCTGCAGGTTGTCAGAGATCAGCTGTTCTGCTCTGGCCTCGGCTCTGAAGTCCAACCCCTCCCATCTCAGAGATCTGGACCTGAGTCAGAACGCTCTGCAGGATTCAGAGAAGCTGCTGAGAGATCTTCTGGAGAGTCCAGCCTGCAGACTGCAGACCCTCAGGTCAGTACGGGGTCTCTGCTGGTTCAGCAGTATGGTATGAAACTCAGGGAGGAGTTTCTCTCTCTGGGGAACGGATCAGTGATGTTTCCCACTGCCTGCAGGCTCTTCCATTCTCCCATCAACTAGAGAAGGCCAGCTGGACACGCAAAGCCACACTTTAGTATAAACTCTCTAACAGACAGATGGGGTTTTACAGAAGAGCGGTAAAGGTCTGTTCTTATGGGGTGTCCAAACTGCGGCCCGGGGGCCAAATGCGGCCCTCGGCAAATTCTGAAAGTATAATGAAATACGGCCCACACATGAAACTTCAGCTTGTCTTGGATTGTACTTCTTAAATATATATGTACACATATTACACAGTAGTATTCATGTGTTAATGAGCCCACCTTTAAAATAAATGCAGTCAATTAAAGCTGAAAACATTTCCTAACAAATCTAACTTGATAAGAGAAAAGCCCAATAACTTATTGTTATAACAAGCGTGAAATAAAGCTTCATACTTCCTGTAATTATAATCAATCTGAAGCTCCTGCTTTCAGGAATGAGCTGCTGACAGAATGAAGTAAACCCTCTGGAGAGCTGAGAGCTGCTTGTTTCTTAAAGCATCTTCAAAACAAGCATCCTTTACCTTCATTTGAGTGAGTTTCCTGACTTCATCCACCTCCACTGGTTGCCGGTCAAGTCCCGCATATCTTATAAAGTCCTCCTCCTGACCTACAAGTCCCTCCATGCCCTTGCCCCCCAGTACCTATCGGACATCCTTCGCCCACATGCCCCACCCCGGAACCTGCGGTCCTCAGACTCTGGCCTGCTCACCACCCCCCGCACCAAACTGAGAACCTTCGGGGACAGAGCCTTCAGCGTGGCAGCCCCCACCCTCTGGAACGCTCTCCCTGCGGAGATTCGCAACATCCCCACACTGGACGCCTTCAAAAGGCCCTCAAGTCCCATCTGTTCATCAAGGCTTTCGGCCCCTAATCGATCTGGTGTTTTGTCCGTCTGACTTTTGTTTTGGCCCTACTACTTGTAAAGCGACCTTGGGTCCCTTGAAAGGCGCTATAGAAACCAGCTCTTTATATATCTTTCTGTATGCGGCCCTCGGTGAAAAAGTTTGGACCTCCCTGTTCTAGACCAATGACTGGTTACCTCCTGTCAGCAGCTGAGAGCTGTGGCAGGCAGTCGTAGTGTTTGTAGAGGAGATATGATGAAAGCGTGAGGTCAGGACTCTGAAGCTGACTCAAAGAACAAACACTTATTTTAAACTGGATCTCAAACTGTTGGATTGTGTTTGTCTCTACAGGATCAATGAGGAGACGATCACAGCCACGATCCAGAAGACCTGTGGGTTCTGAAACCATATCCTCCATTCATCCAGATACGAAACTCTTTAATGGAGCATGGCCTCAGAGGACAACAACACTCTTCTCTCTCTCTTCATCATTCTGGCTGTTTCTCTTTGTTCCATCATCATCGTTATTCTCTCTCTCTCCTCTCAGGTGACAGGAAGTGAAGACGCACAGAAAAGTGAGAGGTCTGGTGTTCCAGACAAATCTGCAAGCTCAGGTTTTATTTGTTCTCAGTTTCTTCATCACGGGGCGAGTTTGAGACGTGAAGAGGAGCGTGGAGGCATTTTGGAAAATAAAGAAGAAGGCTGCAGCTGATGAGAGACTTCCTGTTGTCCTCGATGTTAAATGAACAAAAACAATCGATTGTACTGAAAGCTTTTCTTCAGAAGAAAGATGTGTTGCACATACTCCTGCTGCTACCTCCCACCACCTCCCACCCATCCCGCCACCAGAGAGGGGACTCCATCGACCCCAGATACCCCAACCCACTCTTCTTCAGGTTAGCTTGGAGCCCCGCCTTCACCTGCCCCAACATCTCACTTTGAGCGATGAAGTCATCCGGATATCTGCAGCCTCAGAGTGGGACGCAGGACCGGTCAACGAGCTGCTGGAAGGGGGTCCACTGGACTGGAGGGGCGCTTGGATCTGGTGACGCCGTTTGATGACGCCGCACAGCTGTCTGACAGCAGCTCTGTCCCCGTTATTTCCACATGCACCCGCCTCTGTTAGCACACATTTACTGACACAAACATTTGTATCATCTGTTGTAGACCCAAATAAATAAAATAAAATAAGAACTAATTCTCAAAAAAGATAAACGCCATTCTTAAAATGTATAAGCGAACATTAGTTTGATTAATATTGATGAGAGTGCACAATAGAAATAATTGAGAGAAGAAAAAGAGATTATCTATCAAAACCAGTGAGATGAACATTCATTGGATATGTAGCACATTAACATTTTAATAGCACTTAAAGACTGAATGGAAATGACATAAATGAAAAACGAAAAAATCGATCATGAAAATGTTGCCTAACCTGGGAGAGCCTTATGTTCACTGCCAACCGAAGGACCTCCAGCATGTTAATACAGAATGTATTGAAAAGTTATATTGGCTCAGCCAGGTTACAGATGGGTCACTCATTTTGAAATATTACTCTTGGTTTTATTTTTCTTGAATTGATCATCCTCGTGTAGAATGCTATCACGAAACACACATTTGGTTGTTCATAGCATAAAGAACATCTGATTTAATGTGAGGTAGGGGAAATAATAATTTGATGATAAGTATGTGTATATAAATATGTAATTTACAACAGCTGTAAGATGCTTGAAAATGCACCTGGAAAGTGCTTGAATGTGACTTTGGAAAAGGTGTAAGAACCCTATATAATATATGATGTATTGAAATGTTTTATAAATGTTCCCTATTTCACGTAATCTGTCATTAATGGGTAACCGGAAGTACGTCAAAGACTGATCAAGATGAACATCAAATATGAGGAAATGACATCGCGTGGGCAGATGAAATAAAGATAAAATACTCAAATTCTGTTGCGAACCAGAACCCAGTTTCTCTTTTACGTGTCCAGATTTTGAAAAACAGCGGATCATTACAAAAAAAATTAGAGCAAGGTTTTCACAGCAGGGCCTTTGTATCGCTTGTTGCCTTGGAGACAAGACATTGTTGTCATGTCCAAAAGTGGCCACAAGGTGTCAGTGTTGCACAACAACAAATATTAAAACAACCAAAGCAACAGTAAAACTGTACGGGCTCATACAAGATTGTAATATATCCATTTATTTAATGCCAGTTTTAAGATATATATTTGAATAGTAGATCTTTATTAAAAGCCAACAATATAAGATGCTTTATATTTTATTGCAAAAGAAAGAAATTCACATTTTCAAATCTGTAAGTAACAAAGAAAAACAGAAATTATAATTGTATTATTAATTAATAAGATTAAAAACATTAGATTAAGTGTTCCTTTAAATATACACATATTCAGTTTTCTGTCAGATATTGATATGTATAGCCTATGACGTAATAAGTTATCTTTGATCTTTAATGTTGTATAACTTGGTGTCATAGGTAAAGTCTTAAAGTATTGACCCGTGTTACTGGAAGAGAGTTACGCTACTGGTTGTGTCATTTAGGTCAACCATGAGATTACCTTAATCCCATTGGATGGACTACATTACTTTCTCAAACCTCTGTCTGAACTGGTGACTGACAGCGGGAGGACGTGGCCTGCAAAGGGCAGAAGGATTCAGTGTTAGAGGGTTACTTTAAAAAGGTTTTCTGTTGCAATGTCTAGTAACCTGTAAGAAAATGTAATCAGTATCCTAATCGGAGTATCAAAATATAAAAGTAATGTATCCTGATTACTTTATGTTTCTTTTGGAGTACCTCAATATCAAATGCAATGCAAATAATACAAGAACAAATACAACTTAATAGGATGGTCTTTTTTTGCTTAAGTGTATTATTCAAGACACCAGAACAATGTGACCTTAGAAAGAAACCAAGATATTTAGGATCATTTATTGATAGGAAAATCTGCCTTTCATGAAGCATAGCCTATACACCAACACGGAAACACATGAGCACATGCTACAGTTTAAAAAAGCAGAAATAAAATCTGAGCTGACAGAAAATGCTCCGTTTGAGTTGAACACACAGCTCACACACTTCCTGAATATGCTTCATAAAAGGCAGGTTTCTAATGAATAAGACGTAATTTTTAAGTAACGCTCCCAATGTAAGACCATTGATGGTGTCCTGTTGTTGTTTTCCTCATGACTTCAGGTTGAGGAAAGCTGCATGCCCGTCACTCGAAGATGACACATCTCTCCTCCTCACGACCTCATGGGTTTGTCTTCATAAAGCCCATTTGCAGGCGGTGGTGAATGAGAGCTTCTTCAGGAGAGGGAGACAGCAGAAAATGAAAAGTGTGGGTAACAAATGTTGAACCATTAGAAGAAGCCTCTGAAACCAACCTGAGAATTAAACTCTTGAACTTAATGTGTGTATTGTTTACATTAAACCTTTCTCTGATATGATGTTTTGGTGCAAATGAAAGTGTTTTCATTTTTTTGCAAAAATGTCTTGGGGCAAGCCATTCCATTTTTTTTAAAAACAAAAAACAATCGATTAGGCTTGGATATTGGGGACATCAGCCATTTCAAAAAGTTGTGAGGACATATCCCCATGCGTCGTAACGACACCTATATGATCAGCACTGAGCTACAGAGCAGGGAAGTAACACAGTACATCTACTCAAGTACTGTATGTACTCTTTTGTCATATTTTACTTGAGTATTTCCCTTTAATGCTACTTTATACTTCTACTCCCTTACATTTTGGAACATGTATTTTATTTTTTACTGTACTACAATTATTACCACCAGCTACTGTTTACATAAAAGACACATGACATGTGTATGCAGTACGTTACTACAAATATATATATAGTGTATACTTGAATACTCTTGTAGTGAAGTGTTTTCAGTCCAAAGTTATTTAACTTAGTTAAGTAAAGGATCTGAGTTCTATCAATGGTGAGCTAAAGTGAGAACTGACACAGGGGGGAGGGAGTCTGCAGGACTATAGGCTCACCACGCCTCGCTACGGTAAATTAGTCAGCCATATTGACTGCACCTCTCCTCCGGTAGTGGCCTAGTGGGAGCCTGGCGGAGGAGTCTCCAGTATCACTGTCGGTACGCACCGTGCCCGGTAAACAGCGCAGAGGACTGGAAGGTCTATTTTTACCCTCGCTGTGGATATATAAAGTACAGCTGCCAGCTGGGGGGTGACAGCCGGATACATCCTCAGCGCAGCCGGGCGATAGGTGAGTTTCCCTTCCTTTAAGCCGTTCAACCGGGGGATTTATTCTCCTCTCCGTGCTGCTGGAGAGCGGCTAGAGGCGTTTTTACGCAGACTGTCAAAACACCGTATCGGGTATAAGTTATAACACACCGTTCACACAGGTGAAAGACAGCGTGGTGCATTTATTTTTGCTTCATCTTCGTTTCTTACCGGCTTCTTGCACGTTTCATGACGGGAGGAAGGGTGAGTGAAGTGGTGTCACTTTGCGCTCAGGTGCTGTGTGTCACTTAAATGTTATGCAACAGAAAGAAGCTTATAGGGAGTTTAATTAGATGCTTGTCCCTTTTTTCCAGAATGTTCACTGCTTATATTGGGGTGCCCATACAGAGTTTACATGTGTGCACAGTTTGGCGTCAGTGCTGGGGCTAATTATCCCACCACCACTGGCACCCAGACGAGCACGGTGGTAAACAGCTTTGTGATGAAATTCAGCGGATGTTTTTCATGTTGCATTCTTTGCTCTTTTGTGAGGCTCGGAGAGGGGAGACAATGTTTCTGGCGCCGTGTGCAACTTCAGAGCGGGTCCTGCTGCTGACGGAGCGCCTTTCGCCCCGCAAACAGCAGCGACAATACACAACACCATTAGCAAGGTGTAACTTGAATGCTTTGCTGGGCATATTTATGGACTGTGAAATACTTGCGGTGCACGATAAATGCACGTTGGCACGCTTTACCATTATAACAACAAGCATGCATTTTCCAGGATTTATGCTTGTGTGTACATGGACACGGCTCCTCACTGAGTTAGTGTGTGTGAGTTTACCCTGCTCCTTGGAAACCACGCAGAGTCACACCGCTTGTGACACGGACTCGTGCAGCTTTTGCGCGTAAACAGAGGTCCTGAATACACGCAGCGCTCCATCGGGCACAAACAGATGCTCCTTCAGCTCCTGGGAAGTTAGCCGGCTCTGATTGGCCTCATTAAAGCAGAGGAAATTAGTTTATTGGCTATTAGCCCTGTCACTCAAACCCTCCTGTTGCTGTTGGCTCCGCCTCCTCTGGGGACCGAATTACAACTCATTTGAGAGAGAGGCTGCCGCATCATGACATCAGATACCTTTGACTGCTGGTTTTAGATTTCCCTCTGCAAGGCCATTTGTTTGTAACCTGTTGAATAATGTCATGCCCTCAGGTCAGAGTTGGACGATGTTATGCTATCGGGCACATTCACCTGAATCACATACATAAATAGGGTTATTTGCCTTCTGTTGTTTTTGGTTGTCATGCAACCTTAGTGCACGTTTGAAAACCTGACACGTGTTGAGTTAAGATTTGGAAAACTTAAAGAGGCCATTTTATGCTTTTTGTGGGTTTCCCTTTCCTGTAGTGTGTTCTCATAGGATTGTGTGCATGTCAATGGTCTGCAAAGGCTAACATCCCCCAACTCCCTCCACTTCTCTCTCAGAAAGAACTAGCCCTGACCTTGTACTCTTTTAATAAAGCAATATCTACAGCAGTATTGTTTTATAGAGCAGACAGTGAATAGGTTAAGAATACTTATTGCACGTTTGCACAATCATTAATAGTAATTGATAGGGAGGATGTCCCTATATATCGAATATCGCGGTAAATAGATGCCTCAATACTGTTGTGAGACTGACAAAATATACCGCAATTTTTATTTTTTTTAAACCTTTATTGAACCAGATGGTCCCATTGAGATCATAGATCTCTTTTTCAAGGGAGACCTGTCCAACATGGCAACAAGTAGGTTACAACATGAACATAAAACAACAGATAACAATACATTGTATTTGCAGGGCTAGATGTACACACCTAGAGACATTGACAAGTACCAACAGTATATTTATATCTCTGTCAATAAGCCTCACCTTCTTGGCAACAACTGTATTGTTTCTGAAGTGGTGGAGAGACAATGCACAGTTTGACTGCTGTCACCCATGGCAACGCATATCTCTCCATCCCAGCAACATCAGTACCAAGCAAGAGAGTTGTTTCCACAGCAGGGGATTTTGAAAACGCCCAAACATCCCAGCTTCTACCTGGAAATGTGGACATGCTCATATTCCTGAAAGATAACCTTGATGACGCCGAGTGAGTGAGTTAGAGTTGAGTTACTTGAAAAACTAAAGTGAAACTTGATTTATTCTATTGCAGAGTCTGATTATTATATTGTTGACACTTTAAAATACTATTATCCCACTAAAATGCTGTACAAATCAGATTTATAATTTAAGAAAGAAAAAAAAGTAAAAAAAATAATTCAAATGGTTTCCCTTTATTTTTCAATATCGCGATAAATATCGTACCGTGGACTTTTTATCGCGATATTATCGTACCGTGAGTTTTTGGTATCGTTACATCCCTAAATTGATGTAACAAATCACCATATTAGCCAAATATCTTTCTACTGATGAAGCCGACTAATCTTGACGCTTTCGTCACACACCAGCTGCTGCCGTGAGACTGTCTGACACCGGTCTACAATGACACTGCGGTTGTGATACTGAATAGTATATTGGCTCATTGAGCTTTTTGGAGGTCATTTGTGTATCCCTTTCTTTCTCTCAGATTTGTTTTAATGTTTTTTTGTATACATCTTCTTCATTCTCTGTTTTATTGTTTAGCAGATTTCTATTTTCTATTTGCACTTTTATGACATGATAACAGCCGTTATCTGACATTTTATATGCCAAATCATTCATCTAGAAAACATAGTTGAATCATCAATAATAATAGAGAAATATGTTGCAGCCCAAAGATACAAAGCAGGTGTTTCGGTTCAGGGAGCGAACGCTTTAGTTTCACGACTCCCATCACGCTGCAGGTTCACAGACACGATCCAGTTTCTCTTTCCGTCCCTCACCTTTAGCGTCTCGCTGTCTCTCTCTGCTGTTTCATTTCTCCCACTTTCTGTTGGATATCTGCGTCCGTCTTTCATGTGACGCTGCTCGGACATTTTAAATTAAGCAGCAGGTAGAGTCACTAAAGGACATTGGAAAGAATGGGTTGGATATTTGGGATTCAGAACCTCATGTTTAGATATTTTATTCGTCTCCATATGCAGAGTATAATCTCAGTGTTCAATCTAACACCGGTACTTCAGCAAAACACTGAATATCATCTGCATATTATTATCTACCAGATCCTTTTAAAGTGTCCCAGTGAGTCCAAACAGACTGCAGCGTGAGATGTCCTCTCATTTTAACAGCTCGTAAAACAGCTTTGTCTGTCACCGTCTGTTAAGCCAAGTGAATATTTAATAGAGTAAATATTGATTAAATGAATATTAATGTTGAAGGTGGGGTAGGTACGTTTGAGAAACCGGCTTGAGATACAATTGTTGTTATATTCCATGGAATGCTCTTAACATCCTGATAGCAATGAATATCTGAAGTGCTTTGACAACAAATCCATAAAGAAATGTCATCTGTGGAAGCCGTGGCGCTGTAAAAAGCACGACCAATCAGGCCGGCTAAACGGATTGGATTGCCGCCCTGTCTGTCAGCCTTCCATCTCGTGCACGCACAAATGTATCTCGTGCCCTCATTCGGCGTGCATTGCGCGTTCGTGTGTGTTGGAGGAGGTGCTCTGTAACGGAGCGTCCACACTACAGCTTCAAAAATAGCTTGGAGCTGGGCGTGTCTGGAGCTTGGGGATTTTATTCAAGCAACACGACCAACAACCAATCACATGAATCTCCCGCCCCCGACATACAAAGCAAAAACCCCCGAGGATTTTATGCGAGCAATATATATATATAAACTCCCCAAACAGGCGAAAACCTACCAGTTTCCCCCACTGTCTCTGCCACCTCCCTCCATGCCTGGTTCCTCCGGTTTGTATCCCGGGAGGTGAAGAGGGTCTGGTCATACAAAACCGGGTGATTTGCTACGGCGATAGTTAGTTTCTCCTCCGACTTTTTTTGAAATATAGAAATGAACGGCGGGATATCTCTCCCAGCTTAGACGCGGTTTGATTGGCTACGGCTTCAGCTGTCAGATTTTGGGAAACGGGATTTGATTGGCTGGCGCTGGCTATTCCGGCGTCTCCGGCGTCAGAAGTTGAACATTGTTCAACTTCTGTCGCCGGAGACGCCTGACGGCCCGTCTACACTACAGCGTCGACAGGGTCGAAAGCTCCAATCTGCCCATTCACTTTCAATGGGGTGACGTCACGTAGCCGCGCTTTTTCGCCGAACTGAATTGTGGGTAGCAGAGCGGTCCGTCTCAGGCGTCTCCGGCGACAGAAGTTGAATGTTCAACTTCTGACGCCGGAGACGCCGGAATAGCCAGCGCCAGCCAATCAAATCCCATTTCCCAAAATTTGACAGCTGAAGCCGTAGCCAATCAAACCGCGTCTAAGCTGGGAGAGATATTCCGCCGTTCATTTCTATATTTCAATAAAAGTCGGAGGAGAAACTAACTATCGCCGTAGCAAATCACCCGGTTTTGTATGACCAGACCCTCTTCACCTACCGGGATACAAACCGGAGGAACCAGGCATGGAGGGAGGTGGCAGAGACAGTGGGGGAAACTGGTAGGTTTTCGCCTGTTTGGGGAGTTTATATATATATATATTGCTCGCATAAAATCCCCGGGGGTTTTTGCTTTGTATGTCGGGGGCGGGAGATTCATGTGATTGGTTGTTGGTCGTGTTGCTTGAATAAAATCCCCAAGCTCCAGACACGCCCAGCTCCAAGCTATTTTTGAAGCTGTAGTGTGGACGCTCCGTGAGACGCCTCGCTCTGCTACCCACAATTCAGTTCGGCGAAAAAGCGCGGCTACGTGACGTCACCCCATTGAAAGTGAATGGGCAGATTGGAGCTTTCGACGCTGTAGTGTGGACGGGCCGTAAGGAAGTCTGAAGGAAGGGGCAGATTCTTTTCGGCTGCGTACTTTCAAATTTGAGTGCACTCGAGCCGGTTTCTGAAACTTACCGACCCCACCTTTACTGCCCCTTTCTTGTTATTGGACTATTCAAGCCAAGAGTGGAACGAGCATTATTTGTCACAGAGGTTTATTTACTCGTGTAGGTTTAGGTGAACTTAGATCAATGCGTTTGTTTTTATCGGTTTGAAGCGGACATATTGTGCTCAATTATTTATTTGTTTGCCTCTAATGAATTCAGTTCAACTTGATCTTTACCTCCTTTCAGTGGCATCAAAACAGCGTTACATTTAAAGCGGCTGCATTATCTGTGTGTATGTTTGAGTCACACCCAGGCCATTGGTGCTGCTTGACCGACACTATCCTCCTTACACTATAGAATCAGTTGCTATGGTTTCCTGTTGTTATAACAGCTGTTGGAAGTTGTGTGTTTGTATGATAGAAGATGAAAGAAGCTCGAATGAATTTGGATAAACATTTAAATTAAATCAGCAACAAAAAGAAAACCTGTATTCAGAAGTTGTGAGTTGCAGCGGTCCTACAGTTCTCTGGTATTTTAAAGACACAATTCCTGCTCATATAATTTGCAATATATCAGTCAGACTGGATGAGGAGATTCAGAATAGTATCCACTACCTCTTCCCAACGCGCTGTTAAAGGGGAGAGGAATGCACAGGAGGAGGATGTAGAAGAGGAGGAGGAGGAATCTGCAAAGCAAGCTGACGGGACACTTCCGTAAAAGTGTGTGAAACGCAACAGAGTATTGACATCCACTCGAACAGACCTGGAGGGAGACATGAAGAGTGTAATGTGCACAGAGGAGTGTTTTTCTCTGCATGAATGGTGACCTGGAAGCTGTATCCGCCTGGGAGCGACACACACACACACACACACACACACACCCTCACACACACCCTGAAGGATTGCAGCTCCAGGTTTACGAGGCAGTGGGCTGCTAAACAGAGCAGACCTGTGTTCCTTTTAGAAAGCTCTGGATGCTTTCAGCTACACACTAAAGGTCACCCTAAGGTGTGTGTGTGTGTGTGTGTGTGTGTGTGTTTCCATAAAGCCTGGAGCATTTAACTCCATTGCATTTCGTAGATACTAATGACTGTCACCGTGCTGAATGAAGCTCATGTTATCATTGGCTTCCAGACGGAAGTATTGACGGACAGAGGGTAAAGCCGTTGCATGTGAGGTGGCACTTTGTCCAGAATGATGTATCTAAATATTAAACAACCTGCTTCACGGTTAATAAAGCCCTGCGTCCTGAGCCATCATCTCTAACCGTCTACATCCAGCGGGACAGCTTTAAGTCAGTCAGTTATTCTAGTATTCAGCCTCTCTGCCTATCCGCCGGCTGCAGGTAAATGGGTCAAGGCAGGCTTTGAATTCTCCCCTGGCTGACTCTTAGTCTATTTCCTCCCGTCAGTGCACTCGTCCGCTCCTCACACTCTCACCGCTGATGCTGAATAGTGAGAAGTTGTATTAAGTCGACTGCCTTTAGATATTAAAGTTCTCGGTAAGGGACTGTCACTGATAACGATGTGGTGTCTTCGCTCACGTGGGGCTGATATTAAAACGGGTACAAAGACAGGATTGGTGTCTTCTGGGTGAGGCCAGTGCACTACCAGGACACAGTAGACTTCGGAGGTGGATTATTCCCTTCGTTACTTAAACAAAATGAATTAAAAGCTACGTTTTAAGATGGGTGTGGCATCATGTATTATTTAGTAAATATAGATTTCCTACAAAGTTCACTCTCTCTTTCGACCCTTTCTGGTGTGAAAGTGGTGAAGAGGACCGTTGAAATCATTTCTGGGTGAGTTGAGCTGCTTTGTGTCTTGACAATGAGGTCGGTGTGATTGCCAGCGCTCACTGGGAACAAAGACATATCCCGGGCCCCATACCTTCTGGATTCGGCCCCAAAAGATCTGTGATGGAGGACGGAGGGTCTGACTGCGCTGAGCATTGCTTCGCAGGGCGTGCCCCCCGCCTAAGGGACACATCAAAGAGAATTCTCTAATGTGAAAGAGAGAATAACGGAGTATTTCATAATGTGATGTGATTACCACTTTTGCAGATTTCCTACAGAATATTCAAAGCATTTCAAATATGTAGAAAGAAATCCCTTTTCTCTCAGTCAGGAATATGATCCAAATGGAAAGGGAAACATTATAGGTGGGGTAGGTAAGTTTGAGAAACCGGTGTTAAGATCAATAATACACTTTATTTTAGGGCACCTTTCAAAGCATTCAATGTCACCTTAAAATAAAATAGAAAACAAATAGGAGTGGAATTACAATACAAACATGTGTTGAGTAGGGATATATAAAAATGATATTCAAAGGAGCAATTCAAGTGAGTGAAGCCAGTTTGAACACATTATTTTTTAGGCTTGATTGAAAATAACACAGTGTCTGATATATGTCATTACTGTTATATCATTGCTTACTATTCGTGGTTATCAGACACTTAAACAACAGAGAAGGTTTTAAGAAATAGGACTATACTGACAAATCACGTATTATCCTGTCATTGTCTGTTCTGTAGGAAGGAGGAATATAACAGAGTGGGGCTATACACTCAAAAACGGAAGTTTATTCCAATACGAAGATTGTGACAGATCTGAAAAACGTGTCCTTAAAACGAGCCTCCGCGCATTGTATGCACATTATTTATTCAGCCGTTTGCTGTTTAATCTGATATATCACTCAAAAGGGAGATACAAGCTTTGATAAGGGTGAAAATACGGCGAACGCTCAACACAGGCGATTACGTCACCTTTGCGCGTCCCCGCGAACAGGGCTTCAATCCACGGCAAGGCTTCAACCTACGGCATAACACCGGCTTCTACAGATGACATTTCTTTATGGATTTGTTGTCAAAGCACTTCAGATATTCATTGCTATCGGGATGTTAAGAGCATTCCATGGAATATAACAAAAAGTGTATCTCGAGCCGGTTTCTGAAACTTACCTACCCCACCTTTAAGGGCAGTAAGAGAGGCATTAAGACATCTCTGACCTACATTAACTTGTATGAGCCACTACTCTGGTTATACATAGTGTGTATTTGACAGAGTTGATATTTAATACAGATTCATAAACTAATTAAAGCAGAGGTCCAACAAATTCATCTGGGTATAATATCAATAGTACAAGTCATAATTGTGTCCCCTACATTTTCTGTAGCACCGTCTTCTGTTATGTGTGTTTACTGGTCCACCCCTAGTATTTAAACACATAAAAACATGACATTAGTTCTCATTTTAGATAAAAACACAATAAATGATCCACACATACAAAGCACACCAGGCAGATATGGTTGTTAAAGAACAGAAAATAATAATAAAATAATAATAAAAATGCGAAACAAGTAGAGTGACCAGCTGTTTGAACATCTTTTAGGCAACGTTGTGTTGTGTCCTCAAATGTAGCTTTTAAAATATTACATTATTCCAGGTTTCTGTTCTAGAAAAAGAAACTAGAAAGCATGCGAGTTTACTCCATCACAAATATAATATTTTTGAATGACTGAAACGAGCTACTACACGGACAAACAAAACAATCTTAAAAGAAACGATTAGTTAAAAAATCCAACCATTGTTTCCACGACTTGAATATATTTGTTGTAAGACTGCTTATAATAACAATAACACTTTGAATCCTATCAATCCACCTTTGTGTGTAATACCAAGTAAAGGTGTCTTTAAGTTGGATTGTGTCCTCGGACTGAGCTTCTGATCGAGGCTGCTTTAATTCTCAGCGCTGACACTTGAGAAAGGTCTATTTCCGTCCTGACGCTTCACAGAGATCTGCACCTTCGGGACGCCTGCCAGCTTTCTCTCTATTTCAGATTCTGGTCATTTAGCAGACGTGCAGTTCTAGACCAACCCACAATGTTCACACATCAGAAAACGTGCAGTGAGGAGGTCAAGGGTCCTTAATCCCAAAGAGGAACTATTATGCCTTTTGGGGTTTCCTGTAGTGTGTTATATACACCTTTGTTTACTGTAACATAATGTAACACTTGCGCTTCTATAGGCTCCAACACATTGTACGTGTTAGGCTAAGGGGCGGGACATCTCTAAGCGGTTGACCAATCACAACAGAGCCGGTCAGCTAACCAATCAGAGCAGACTGGGCTCTGGTTTCAGACAGAAGGTGAAAAGAGGTGCTGCAGAGGACTCTTTAAAGTAGAGACACTACATACTGATATACACCTGAACGTCAGCAGGAGAGGACTCTTTAAAGTAGAGCCACTACATCCTGATATACACCTGAACATCAGCAGGAGAGGACTCTTTAAAGTAGAGACACTGCATACTGATATACACCTGAACATCAGCAGGAGAGGACTCTTTAAAGTAGAGACACTACAAACTGATATACACCTGAACATCAGCAGGAGAGGACTCTTTAAAGTAGAGACACTACATTCTGATACACACCTGAACATCGGCAGGAGAGGACTCTTTAAAGTAGAGACACTACATACTGATATACACCTGAACATCAGCAGGAGAGGACTCTTTAAAGTAGAGACACTACATACTGATATACACCTGAACATCAGCAGGAGAGGACTCTTTAAAGTAGAGACACTACATACTGATATACACCTGAACATCAGCAGGAGAGGACTCTTTAAAGTAGAGACACTACATACTTATATACACCTCAACATCAGCAGGAGAGGACTCTTTAAAGTAGAGACACTACATACTGGGATACACCTGAACATCAGCAGGAGAGGACTCTTTAAAGTAGAGACACTACATACTGATATACACCTGAACATCAGCAGGAGAGGACTCTTTAAAGTAGAGACACTACATACTGAGATACACCTGAACATCAGCAGGAGAGGACTCTTTAAAGTAGAGACACGACAAACTGATATACACCTGAACATCAGCAGGAGAGGACTCTTTAAAGTAGAGACACTACATACTGATATACACCTGAACGTCAGCAGGAGAGGACTCTTTAAAGTAGAGACACTACATCCTGATATACACCTGAACATCAGCAGGAGAGGACTCTTTAAAGTAGAGACACTGCATACTGATATACACCTGAACATCAGCAGGAGAGGACTCTTTAAAGTAGAGACACTACAAACTGATATACACCTGAACATCAGCAGGAGAGGACTCTTTAAAGTAGAGACACTACATTCTGATACACACCTGAACATCGGCAGGAGAGGACTCTTTAAAGTAGAGACACTACATACTGATATACACCTGAACATCAGCAGGAGAGGACTCTTTAAAGTAGAGACACTACATACTGATATACACCTGAACATCAGCAGGAGAGGACTCTTTAAAGTAGAGACACTACATACTGATATACACCTGAACATCAGCAGGAGAGGACTCTTTAAAGTAGAGACACTACATACTTATATACACCTCAACATCAGCAGGAGAGGACTCTTTAAAGTAGAGACACTACATACTGGGATACACCTGAACATCAGCAGGAGAGGACTCTTTAAAGTAGAGACACTACATACTGATATACACCTGAACATCAGCAGGAGAGGACTCTTTAAAGTAGAGACACTACATACTGAGATACACCTGAACATCAGCAGGAGAGGACTCTTTAAAGTAGAGACACTACATACTGATATACACCTGAACACCAGCAGGAGAGGACTCTTTAAAGTAGAGACACGACAAACTGATATACACCTGAACATCAGCAGGAGAGGACTCTTTAAAGTAGAGACACTTCATACTGATATACAGCTGAACATCAGCAGGAGAGGACTCTTTAAAGTAGAGACACTACATACTGAGATACACCTGAACATCAGCAGGAGAGGACTCTTTAAAGTAGAGACACTACATACTGATATACACCTGAACACCAGCAGGAGAGGACTCTTTAAAGTAGAGACAATACATACTGATATACACCTGAACATCAGCAGGAGAGGACTCTTTAAAGTAGAGACACTACATACTGATATACACCTTAACATCAGCAGGAGAGGACTCTTTAAAGTAGAGACACTACATACTGATATACACCTGAACATCAGCAGGAGAGGACTCTTTAAAGTTGAGACACTACATACTGATATACACCTGAACATCAGCAGGTGAGGACTCTTTAAAGTAGAGACACTATGTACTGAGATACACCTGAACATCAGCAGGAGAGGACTCTTTAAAGTAGAGACACTACATACTGATATACACCTGAACATCAGCAGGAGAGGACTCTTTAAAGTAGAGACACTACATACTGATATACACCTGAACATCAGCAGGAGAGGACTCTTTAAAGTAGAGGCACTACACACTGATATATACCTGAACATCAGCAGGAGAGGACTCTTTAAAGTAGAGATACTACATACTGATATACACCTGAACATTAGCAGGAGAGGACTCTTTAAAGTAGAGACACTACATACTGATATACACCCGAACATTAGCAGGAGAGGACTCTTTAAAGTAGAGACACTACATACTGATATACACCTGAACATCAGCAGGAGAGGACTCTTTAAAGTAGAGACACTACATACTGATATACACCTGAACATCAGCAGGAGAGGACTCTTTAAAGTAGAGACACTACATACTGATATACACCTGAACATCAGCAGGAGAGGACTCTTTAAAGTAGAGACACTACATACTGATATACACCTGAACATCAGCAGGAGAGGACTCTTTAAAGTAGAGACACTACACACTGATATACACCTGAACATCAGCAGGAGAGGACTCTTTAAAGTAGAGACACTACACACTGATATACACCTGAACATCAGCAGGAGAGGAACTTAATAAGTCCTCTTTGAACTCTTTGATTGGTTGGAGACCGCGAGGGAAAATAATCGATGATGTTTGAATTAAATGTGGAGTGTCTTTCTATTCCTATAAACATTTATACTATATTATAAATTAGTTTTTGTTCTGCTTCGTACTTTCTCTTACTGCTCCATCTTAATCGATCCCAGTATTTACTCCAAATCTTGCTTTTTGACCGTTGGATGTTGGTAAAGATGTGCTATGGGGACACTGCATGACCGCTTCTAAGGTACACTCAATCTGAATGATGTGTTTGTTGATTGTTGATTTTGTTGATGCTGTGTTTCAGGCGCTGCTGCCCTGAAGAAAGGCAGAAAGACGGACGACGACTTCTTTCAGTTTTCTCATCAACAGGGGACGGGCCAAGACAGGAGAAAGATGCCCAAACCTGTGAGTACCTGTCAGCTGGAGATTAGTATTTGATGTACAGCGACTCCTCTGTGTAGATCATGCAGAGAGTTACTGACATCCTGCTTTACCATCCACTCGGTCTCACTGTCAGGTTGCAGAGGTTCTGCGGGTTGCCAGACTTTTACAGTTATTACATTGTCAGTTATTCCCAATTCCCTGTTTTAGGGTTTTGGTGGGTTTGCATTGCTTCAAGTCTCTTCAACATCTCGTTTGAATTTAATGAATATTTTGATGCACAATGACAAAAGAAATAACATCTTAAAGCTGTGTCCATGACTTCTTGTCGTTAATAGTTGTATTTCGGTTAAGAAAATAAGACTGGCACAGCTGGTGTGTTTGTATATGTTTTTGTTTTGATTACAATGTTTAAGCTTGAGCTATGTGAGCTTTGAATCTCCATTTAAGAACAAAGTCAGTTTGCTTTCCGCTGTAAAACACGAATATTCATAATCTTATCAGAAATGATTACCTGGCTGAATTGAATACTCTATTCTGATTGGTCGATTGAGACATTCCAGAGGTCTGCTATTTATCGCTAGCAGACTGTTGCTAAGGAGAGCAGATTGTCGCTAAAGAGATTGCTCGGATCAAGGGTCTTCTGGGAGTGTGACCGGTAAATGGAAAATAAATAAATACTCATTTTAATCATTATCCTTGATTTAAAAGGCGTTTTCGTGGAAAACAAATCAAATCAGCATCCAGTCTGCAGATAGCTTCATGCTTTAATCACGCAACCACTCGATTGTCACAGTTGCTCATTTGGCTCTTTACAACATTCAAGAATGAGTTCCTGCTTTAAAGTCTGACATCATGAGCTGTCGTTCTTACATCACACTCGACTCATAGTTAACCCTTAGATGCCCAAGTGGGTCTCTTTTGACCCGGCGAGGTGGTTTTCTTGAAGTATCTTTGTAATTACATTTTCTTATCATTTCATATTCCAGCTATTCCTCAAAAAACATGTTTTGGATTTCATGCCATTCTAATTTTAAATTTACATTTTAAGAAATGGTAGTTTTTGTATCACGACCCCAAGCTTCCATAAGTCGGTCAAAAATGCCCCACATGCATTTCCTATGGGATCCTACGTGAAAACGTTTTTTTTCAAAATGTAAAAGAAATGTCTAAAATTATAAATAGTGAAGAATTAAATATAAAATATTTCTAGTGTGAACCAAAATATAACACTAAATATCATACAAGTGATTTTTCTTAACCAAAATGACAAACATGGCATCACAACACATTATTCTAATACGGGTCCTTTTTGGCCCACTTATGGAAGAGTGAGGGTGCAGGCACTCTGAGGGCACCTAAGGGTTAAGACAGGTATAATATGTGTGTTAGTGAAACAATACTCTCCGTCTGGCTTCGCTGAGTACGATCAGGAGGATGGGTTTCACACACTGATAAGCAATTGGTAAGAAGCCAATATAAGAAGGCCTTTGTTCTTAAATCCTAGTGCACTATGAAGCTGTTGTTCATTCATACCTGCTATATCTGTGGGGTTTTTAAGTGTTGGGAAAAGCTGGACACTCACAGTCACACAGAAGCACAACCGCGGTCACTTTGTGGAAGTGTCCTGTTTGTTGTACAGAGCAAACACAAAGAGGGCTTTCTCTGCTGCTCTATTTTTGGTCTGAAGGACAGTGGGAGCTTTCATGTTTCTCTGACACACACACACACGCACGCACGCGCACGCACGCACGCACACACACACACACACAGGCTGAATGTGCACTGCAGCTTTAAATCCCAGTGTAGTAGTGCAGCGGATGTTATATCATTCATTATAATAGCTGTGTGTACGTTTAATGTTTGTTTTCATAATATGAAGACGGCATCGTCAGTTTAGCATCGCCTTAACAAAATCAGTGAGTAGAAAAAATGAAATTCGTATAGAAAGTGCTTTCGTTCACTTTGGACATGTTTGAAATAGTAGCATACAGAATGTAAATATTACCATACAATACCAGTGTCAACAACAACCCGTTTTAAATCACCGTAATCCTTTTTCCCTTCAACCTAAACTATGATTATCTTTAGTTGTATAAGCAACTCAAAGCCTGACTGTAAACATATATTCGTGTACTCACATTAACTAAAATACATTGATAGGATTGGTGGGAAGCCGGTGGTCGGGTTGTGTTCACAATCCTGCCGCCGGTACATCCGGCTGTTTCACAGTTATCTACAGCCCGACAGAGTGCAGTGATCCCTCCGTCCATCAATCTCAGTAATGGGGAATTAGGCCAGGACCGATTCCTGGAAAGAGACTAGGGACAAAAAAAGGAGGCAAGAGGATAGGATGTGAAAAGGGCGAGAGAGAAGGTGATATAAATGGAGAGAGTAGATGAAAAAGTTTGAGAGTTTGCATGAACCAGCTTTGAAGGTTGTGTTCAGTGAAATTTGAGCTTGTCGCAGTTCAATGGCATAACATGTTCGTAACAATAGATCAGTGCTTCTCAAAGTGTGGTCCGCGGACCACTGGTGGTCCGTGAGCGCCCCCTAGTGGTCCGCGAGTATATTGGTAACATTTCACATTTTAAATAAATAAATAAATGTAAGTTTTCCGCACTCTCGCGGGAATATCTCCGCAATGGAGCGAGCTTAAGTTTCACATTCGATTGTATGATAAAGGCCAGCGCAACACCTTCATCACACATGTTGCCACTTGTTTGTACCATTTTCAGGCGATTTGTAATCTGTTCTAGAAAAACGATGCGGATTGTGGAGTTAGGTGGTCCGCGAGTGTTTTTTTATTGGTTAAGTGTCCTTGGTATGAAAAAGTTTGAGAAACACTGCAATAGAGGAATATGTAATCAACAGAAATGAATAAGTATCTTTTCACAAACTCTAAATCAGGGGTGTCCAAACTACGGCCCAGGGGCCAAATGCGGCCCTCGGCTAATTAAAAACGTATAATGAAATACGGCCCACAAATGAAACTTGTGTGTGTAATATATAGTACTTGTTAAATATATATGTACCACAAACATATATAACACAGTATTCATGTGTTAATAAGCCCACTTTTCAAATAAATCCAGTCAATTGAAGTTGAAAACATTTTCAAACAAATCTTAGTTGATAAAAAAAGCCCAATAACTTAATTACATAACAAGCTTGAAATTATACCCTTCATATTTGTATAAGCAATCAGAAGCTTCTGTTTTAAAGAATGAGCTGCTAACAAAATAAATGAAACGCTGTGGTAAGCTGTGATGTACGCTGTTGTGTTTCTTAAAGCATTTTCAAATATCAAGCATCATTTATTTGATTGATTTTTCTAACTTAAAACTGAACTTGAGGCAGTAAACCTCACCTCCAGTGAGCGCCATATGTTGTTCTGTTTGTGGCCCTCAGTGAAGACCGTTTGGACACCACTGCTCTAATGATTCCTGTCTGGAAGAGGATTCAGTTTACTGAGAAACATCAATCCAAAGCAGTCGCTGAATGTAATCCGTGAGTTTGAGAAACGACGAGTCGGGAGCTGTGAGGACGGGGAGAAAGAGAAAGTTGGAACCAACGAGTTAGTCTCAGATTATCCTCACACAGCGACCGCAGGGAAGAACACGGCAAACAAAGGGATAGAAGAGGATTTGGGACAGGACTGAGTGACAGGCACTTTGTTCATATCCAGTCCAGAGAAGCGACACCCGAGCCGCCCTCGAGGGGAACTCCCACTCCGGTTACATTCGGCTTGGCTTTGACATTAAGCCCGGCAGTCGGACAGTAAACACATCAACCCTTTCACTGCTTCATCTATGCGTTCCCTGCTTGTCTTTTGCTAGAAGACACTTAAATGTTACACTGGATTAAGAGCTCAAGCTGAGAGGTCCCTGCAGGCTAATAATAATTAAACAAGTAAGCTAGCACGGGTCTATTAGCTCATAGCTAATGGAGAATTGCAAAAGAGCTATATAAAGAGATGGAGAATTGTACAGGTGAGGGAAGTGAACACCCCACAAGGCCTTTAAAGAGTCTCTGCTCTGCGTGCCACTTAGAAGCCGTCTGTTGTCGCCCAAAAGGCAAGACTAGCTAAAGGCTAGTCAGCCTCAGGCATGCTATTACAAGTGATTTTGGCCTGAGCCGTAACCCTCCTCAAGGCTGTGTTTTAATGGTGTAGCTGTTTTCATGCACCCCTAACACAACATGGGTGTCCGCTGGTACTCAGGTTGTTCAAGAGGGGGTGTATATGAAATTGGGCTCTGTGTAAGCAGGCTAACCAGAACTGGACAAACAGGAAGTGACTACATCAAATTAGAAGAGGAAATGCCATGAAATACAATTCTTTTTTTAAAGATACTATAACCAACTTTAATAAAACGTGATAAGCCGTACAGAGCGAATGGGCTTTGCTGCATGATCTAACAGTATTTCATGAGGATAGATTTCTTTAAAGGGAAATAATTGCATTTTTTACGACATGTTTTTAAGTATTTTTACTAAAGGCTTAGTTGAATACTTGAATACCACAGGTTGTTATTTGTGCTAACACACCGTTGCTAAGGAGAACAGATCGTTGCTAAGGAGATTCAAGGGAATATGTGCAGTCATATCAATCTGCAGAAAGAAGTCTGGTCAATTCAACGTCAGCTCTGGATTAAAAACATTGGTTTTCCTCCATCAGAAAACTCCAAGGACTACTTTTTGAACAATAATAGTTAAAAGTACGAAACTTTGATTCCTAATGGCAGAACTGTCCGGACTGTTTATTTGATCCTGCTGTTTTTCTGGATATTTACTCAGAAGCAGTTGGAAGAGACTGTTCAGTAAGCTTAATATTGGTACCCCTCCTGAATCGTTTTTATTTACTGCTCTGTTATAATATTAAAATTGTACTTTTTGATATAATTTCTTATTTTATTTGACTGTTTTTGCATTATTGAGAGATGATGTTTGAGATGATACATACATCACAATAATCTTAAAAGACATGTTTTGGATATCTCGGTATGTTTCTACAGCCTTCTCATGGATCTGACAGCATTCAGTTCAGACAAGTGATACTCCATCTGACCTCATAGGATCGCCTATAAAGGGACCCGGGTGCTGGTTCAGACATGCGATAGACACTTTACATTAGACTGTCTGAAAGTGGCTCTAGTTTAAAGCCGACTGACCCCCTTTTTTATAATTGCAAACAATGCTTTTGAGATGGGACAAAGAGAAGCACAAAGGGAAAGGAAGAAAAGAGCAAACATGGAGACGAGACAGAAACAAATCTCATCCAAAAGCCCTGGGGGTTAAATGTCACTGGAGAATCCTTTAAAGATGTATTGATTTCCCGCATGTTTTGGTCGGTGCATGCGTTACCCTGGAGGCATCGTGTATGTGCATTGAGTGGGGGTATACATTAGATCTGTGCTTGTTCATGTGTTTTGGGGGGTATTGATATGTGTGTGCATGTGTAAGAATAAAACATGTGGTTATCTATTTGCAGAGGTGGGAAGTAGTGGAGTACAAATACTTCGTTACTGTACTTAAGTACATTTTTCTGGTATCAGTACTTTACTCCACTACTTATTTTTATGACGACTTTTTACTTTTACTTCTTACATGTTGAACCCAAATACCTGTACTTTCTACTTCTTACATGTTGAACTCAAATACCTGTACTTTCTACTTCTTACATGTTGAACACAAATACCTGTACTTTCTACTTCTTACATGTTGAACCCAAATACCTGTACTTTCTACTTCTTACATGTTGAACCCAAATACCTGTACTTTCTACTTCTTACATGTTGAACTCAAATACCTGTACTTTCTACTTCTTACATGTTGAACACAAATACCTGTACTTTCTACTTCTTACATGTTGAACCCAAATACCTGTATTTTCTACTTCTTACATGTTGAACCCAAATACCTGTACTTTCTACTTCTTACATGTTGAACTCAAATACCTGTACTTCTCACATGTTGAACTCAAATACCTGTACTTTCTACTTCTCACACGTTGAACCCAAATACCTGTACTTTCTACTTCTTACATGTTGAACCCAAATACCTGTACTTTCTACTTCTTACATGTTGAACCCAAATACCTGTATTTTCTACTTCTTACATGTTGAACTCAAATACCTCTACTTTCTACTTCTTACATGTTGAACACAAATACCTGTACTTTCTACTTCTTACATGTTGAACCCAAATACCTGTACTTTCTACTTCTTACATGTTGAACCCAAATACCTGTACTTTCTACTTCTTACATGTTGAACCCAAATACCTGTACTTTCTACTTCTTACATGTTGAACCCAAATACCTGTACTTTCTACTTCTTACATGTTGAACTCAAATACCTGTACTTTCTACTTCTCACATGTTGAACTCAAATACCTGTACTTTCTACTTCTCACATGTTGAACTCAAATACCTGTACTTTCTACTTCTTACATGTTGAACTCAAATACCTGTACTTTCTACTTCTTACATGTTGAACTCAAATACCTGTACTTTCTACTTCTTACATGTTGAACTCAAATACCTGTACTTTCTACTTCTTACATGTTGAACTCAAATACCTGTACTTTCTACTTCTTACATGTTGAACTCAAGTACCTGTACTTTCTACTTCTCTCATGTTGAACTCAAGTACCTGTACTTTCTACTTCTTACATGTTGAACTCAAATACCTGTACTTTCTACTTCTTACATGTTGAACTCAAATACCTGTACTTTCTACTTCTTACATGTTGAACTCAAATACCTGTACTTTCTACTTCTTACATGTTGAACTCAAGTACCTGTACTTTCTACTTCTCTCATGTTGAACTCAAAGTACCTGTACTTTCTACTTCTTACATGTTGAACTCAAATACCTGTACTTTCTACTTCTCTCATGTTGAACCCAAATACCTGTACTTTCTACTTCTCTCATTTCCCAAACAGCTGGTTCCTTTAGTCTGAATGTGTGTTTGGTGGCGTGATCATCATTATTTAGAGTCACTGCGTGCCTATTGATTGGATCATGATCCGTGTATCCATCACTTCCTGGTCTTCTCTAAAGAAGAGGGACCAATGGAAACGTTGTCATGTTGCCGTTGTTCAGCATGGAAACATTCATTAGCTAACAATGACATTATTGTTCTATTAATATAAAGGGAGGTCAGGTACTCTTTAAAGCAGCTGCTAGCTATGGGTACTTTTTACTGAAGGACACTTCAAAGCCCATACTTCTTTACTTTGACTTGAGTAAAGAGGTTTAGTCAGTACTTCTACCAGAGTATTTTTAAACACGAGTATCTGTACTTCTACTTGAGTAAAGGATGTGTGTACTTTTGCCTTATCTGTCTATTTGATATTTGATCCATATGTCTGCCTTCGTGAGGGGAAAGCTTTACATAAAGTTATTTTTTTTCATCAATTTGAATAAGCGTGCATGAGGCCAGTTAATCCGGGGTGTGAGATGTGGCGGGACGTCGTACATTATTAATTTATTGCGGCGTTTTGCACATGTTGCCCTCCTGGCGATGGGAGGGGGGGCAGCAAGCCTGTGGTGGAGGCTTTAAATATTTCAGAGGGCCATTTTCATTAATATAATGGGAATTATCCAAGTCACTAAGTCTAATTAGAGGGAGGGTGTGAAGTTCAGCTCTCCTCCCACCTCCCCTCCCTAACCTCCACCAACGTCAGTCCCTGCCTTACTGGAATATACCTAAAAAGCTATATTGCTAAATAAAACTTGGACATTAACGTCTAAAGCTGTGCTCAGTAGGATTCATAGTGTAGTGCGAGATAGATGTGAACTATATAATACAGTATATTGTAGACAATAGTTAAATTATCCATAAAGAAATGTTGAATTTTCTTTTATAGGAAGCTTTAAATAGCAGAAATTGAACGCTAATTGTTTTTGAAATAAGCCGTTCTCAATCCCTTATGAGTGCAAGGTTTGAGTGTACACATACGTATGGCCATATTGTGTGTTTCTTTATGTGTTTTCTATTGGATTTGAACTGTTGCTTTGGGGAAACTAATCATTTGACAGCGTCACCTCCTACTTTGGGACCGTTTTAGACATGAATCAGTTCATTTAAAAAAGAGAAGAACAGATAAATAAATTCTGAAAATAATGATTGACTGTGGCCCCAGTGCTAATAGTGAAGGATGATTCAAAGCAAAGTTCAAGACAAATAATTGGAGTGTAAAATAAACTGTATGGTGCAATATTATTACACGGCTTAGGTGAATACTCTATTCTTATTGGTCAATTTGGACATTCCAGATGTTGTTCACTTACGATAACTGACCGTTGCTAAGAAGAGCAGACCGTTGCTAAGAAGAGCAGACCGTTGCTAAGGTGAACGCTCTGATTAAGGGACTGTATGTGCAGTCATAATCATCCACAACTAAACTGTCTCAGAAAAGAACAAGGTGACAAGAGAAGGAAAGATGAATCAATTAAGACAGACGGGAAGTAAACCCTAAAAGGAACAATGTATGGTTTCCGGCAGTGTTTAAAGACTGGTTAATGGTTTCCATAGCTACATGTCTGCCTTTCTAACTCATCCTACAATCTGAATCAGCCCAGATATCCATACACATATTTCTCTACCTCTCTGAGTTTGAATAGAGCCCGTAGGAAGCATAAAGCAGGACACTCTCTTTACTGAATATGCCATGACATAATGAGACGTCAAGAGGTGTGGAACATTGGTTTTGAAGAGTCACAATCTGAGTGGAAAATATGGGAGGTGAGGAGAGACAAGTGGAGGTGAAGAACGAAGAGGACATGTCAAGTAGATGAGAGGAAAGAGTGAATGATGACACTCTCAACAGAGGATAGAGAAGGTGAAGAAGGCAGCGCAGCCCTGGTTGCCTTTTAAAGCCTCAGCTTAGCAACCAACAGCTTTTAATTAGGGCCTGTCTGAGTCTCTCTCACACACACACACACACACACACACACACACACACACACACACACACACACACACACACACACACACACACACACACATACATACATCACATACACACACACACACACACACACACACACACACACACACACACACAGTCAACAGGTGGGTTGTGTACACACAGCTATTTAGCTGTCACTACTTGTTATGAATAATATGGAAGCGTGGAGAAAGCTGGTAAACACAGACGGACAAACTGAGATAAAAGCAGTAAACTGCCCAGAGCCTCATGAGCAAAGATAGAACCAGATTGTTCTCACAACAAAATAAAATCCAAATACAATTGCATCTCCCGTCTCGTCATTAAAAAATGAATCTGCAACACATTCTCTGTAATACACCTTTGTTAAGCCACCACCTGATTTACATCCCGCCCTATTTTATGATGTATCCACTTTTTTAAGTATTTGAAGTATTGTATTATAAAGTCTGAACACACTTCTGCTTCTTTGATGAAATTATCTATCTATCTATCCATCCTTCTATCCATCTATCATCTATCTATCTATCTATCTATCTATCTATCTATCTATCTATCTATCTATCTATCTATCTATCTATCTATCTATCTATCTATCTATCTATCCATCTATCTATCTATCTATCTATCTATCTACTCTGTCTACCTGTCTACCTGTCCATCCGTCCATCCGTCCATCCATCTATCTATCTATCTATCTATCTATCTATCTATCTATCTATCTATCTATCTATCTATCTATCTATCTATCCATCTATCTATCTATCTATATATCTATCCATCTATCTATCTATCTATCTATCTATCTATCTATCTATCCATCTATCTATCTATCTATATATCTATCTATCTATCTATCTATCTATCTATCTATCTATCTATCTTTCTATCTATCTATCTATCTATCTATCTATCTATCTATCTATCTATCTATCTACTTGTCTACCTATCTACCTGTCCATCCGTCCATCTCATCCATCCATCTATCTATCTACCTGTCTACCTATCCATCTATCCATCTACCCATCCATCTATCTATCCATCTATCTATCTATCTATCTATTTATCCATCGATCTATCTATCTAGTCAACTTTATTGTCAATCTTCTAGTGTGAGATACAGATATGGAGATCCAAATGCTTTTTCTCACAAGTCATATTATTCAGGCTCCAATGAACTCACAAAGAAAAGAGCACCTCTTCCATGGCCGACATTGCTTCTTTTATTCTTTTTAAATAACTGTGGAAAGGATAAGGTACAACATGTGGGAACAATAATAATCTATTAGACCAACAAGCTAGTTTTTATTGGACCGTTGACTGAGTTCAGTATTTTAATACTTTTTACAAGGCTCAGTTGAATACTGGAGTCTGATTGGTCAATTGTGACATTTCAGAGGTTGTTCATTTTCGTTATCAGACCGTTACTAAGGAGGATCAAGGGACTATGTGCAGTCATATC
Source organism: Champsocephalus esox (assembly GCA_036324585.1). Lineage (NCBI taxonomy): Eukaryota > Metazoa > Chordata > Actinopteri > Perciformes > Channichthyidae > Champsocephalus > Champsocephalus esox. Next base: position 7,777,382 of record CM070482.1, on the reverse strand, counting down.
AATCCGCAGAAAGAAGTCCGGTCAATTTAACCTCATCTGTGGACGACAAACATTTGTTTCTTTCCCTCAGCAACATCATGCAATACTTCTGTAATATGAATTGTGTATATTTATGGAGAGCACAATACGAAACGAAGACAGACAGGAAGTAAACGAACAGGATCATGATATGGGCTCTGGCAGTGTCTGAAGAAAATAATTATATAGAAAGAAAGGTAATATATATTTAGTTCAAATGGCTAATTCACTGATACACGTTATAGGTGCATGGTATTGGGAGTAGTGATCATTACTGTAACATCATACCATTATGCAGTACTGCATGTAATAGTATCATCATAGTCCTTCTTCCTGTGTGTATGTGTAGTATTCAAAGCAAAATGTCCCCGTGACACACAGCCACAAATGTGTTTAGCTAAAAAAAAACGGTTGGTCGACGGGGAGGATCAGCCGCGTTATCTGCTCACGTTTGTAGCTATCAGCTAGCAGACATGTTGGTTTCGTTCTGTATCTCTGTTGCACACACACACACATACGCACGCACGCGCGCGCACACACACACACACACACACACACACACACACACACACAGGAAGCTGCGGAGAGGGAAGTTGCTTTTCCTTCACACTAATGAGGAGAACATTAAGGGAACTCCACTGGGCAAACTGAAACACACGTGGATTATAATCAAGTTTCCACTTTTAATAATTCATATAAAAATCAACTGTATTTTAGAGACGAGAGGAGAGAAATTCCACTGAGTCCTCGAGCCGTCTGCGATGAAGCGTGACGGTGAACTTTTGCACCCATCAAAACCCGATAATGAGTGAGAATCAGTCCTTTCCTCTGAGGCGAGCCAGCATGATGGAGAACTGATCACGACGCATAAAGAATGAACCAATGGGTGCATATTAAATCCCATCGGCAGCTATTACTAATAAATGGTTTTTCAATTTGGGATACTATCAAATCGCCTTATTCCCCAAAAAATGAAACATAATAATCCCCCTGGGCCCTTTAATGAGAACTAACTAACTGCGTGCGTGGTGTGTGTGTGCGTGTGTGTGTGTGTGTGTGTGTGTGTGTGTCCCATTTGAGGTGTACCACATTATACCGCATTTATACTGCACTGTGGTGTTTGTGATGCAGTACGCAAAACCAACTGCAGAGAAACCGTCTCACTCTGTCCTCAAGTTACCCCGAGGGAGAGACGGAGAGGAAGAGGTACAATGGTAGAGTACACACTTTTAACCTGCCTCAGGCATACAACTGCTGCATCAGTGTGTGTGTGTGTGTGTGTGTGTGTCGTGTGTGTGTGTGTGTGTGTGTGTGTGTTGTACTTCTACTCTACTTGGACATTGTTATTATAGGATGACTGCTACTTGCAAAACACACTTGTGTATTACGACGTATTAATGCTCTTACCAGCTGCTACCTCATACATTTGTATTATGCAGTGTCTTTACCATTGATGTGTACTTTACTACTTGTATTATTTTTGCTTGCCTCTTTAGTTTAATAGATAAGTCTACCTGACAAATAAAATAACTCTGAAACTGTATACTGTGTTGTAGTGCGTGTTTGCAGCTCCAGTGAGGTAGAAATAGTGACAGTGGATGTTGGGATACTATGGGAACGCTACCATATGGTATTATTATTATTATTATTAGAGTGTGTGTGTGTGTGTGTGTGTGTGTGTGTGTGTGTGTGTGTCGCAGTGAGACATACATCTGTGTGTATGTATGGGAGTGTGGCCATATGGTGGCTTCCCATACATGCACAAAATGCAAACACACACAATGTGGCATTTTTTTTCTTCGTTCATATCAGTGCATGTCATGTGTCTCTGTTTTCTGGCTGATAAGGTTTCCATAGCAACGCCCTTGTGGCTAATCTTATTGTAATTTTCTAAAAAGCCTCGTGGGCGTCCCGAAGAGGGATTTTAACACTTGGTGGGATGACCCAGAGAGGATTGACCTCTCTGGAGGGGAGATACGAGATTACCATGCGGCGACGGGACAATAAAACAGCAGATAAGTCGCTGAGAGAGCTGCGACGCGAGTCCTAAGAAACACGATAGATGAGGGGGAAAGGGAAGACTTACACAAACGGTGAATAATATTGATTCCTTTGTGCAATGCAGTCTGAAAACTGTGTAATATATTCTACTGTTGTCTGTGAGGGGAATTGCATGAAGCAGAATCAGAGTACCTTCAGTCTTACCAAAGAGGGAACATTTACAAGACATTTAGACGTGTGTGTGTGTGTGTGTGTGTGTGTGTGTGTGTGTGTGTGTGTGTGTGAAGAATATTTGTAGATGTCTGATATGGACACACAGCAGACTGTAAATCTGGGGTGTCAAACACACAGTGGGCCAAAATAAAAAAATGGGTACTAGTGGAGGGCCGGACTGGTTCAGTGTTTATTGCAGAACTTATTGAAATGAACTTATTGCACATATTAAACCTGGAACTAACAAAGCTTACATTATTGCCAATAGAAACAACATTAAACATTAAACATTAAATAATCAGCTGCTTTCATTTCTTAAGGCTGTATCTGCAGCTTTTCTGAGTACATTTCTCCCTCAGGCCGACAACAGCTTCAAGAAACTATTCCCCTCAGAGAGAAAACCAAACATGCCCTGTTGTCGTGAGAGAAAGAGCAGAAGGAAGCATCCTTTGAACTCAGTGTGCTGCTCTGTGATGCTAGTTCAGACACTTGGCGTCTCATCTCGGGGGCAAGGTCATCAATGTTTGGGGTCCGGCTCTGAGCGGAGGAGACCCTCAGGATGGAGGGAAGGTGTGCGTGCAATATACCGGAGGGCCAGATCTAACAGTAATTAAAGATTATCCTGCGGGCCGAAATTAAATCCACCAACGGCCTGATTTGGCCCCCGGGCCTCGAGTTTGGAACATGTGCTGTACAGGGTCGCAGGAGTTCGGAGGCTGCTTTTCCAGCTTGTTTTACTTTTCACTTTCACATTTTGTGATGAACTTTTCCATCACACTTTCTTTATTATTTCACACTTTATTTTGCACTTTAAGACCGTTTTGTGTTATTTTGTTTTAAAAAGATTTTGTTAACAAGGGATTGTACATGAGTTAAAAATACAATAAACATTTAAAAATGTAAAATTAAATGAATATCAACAGTAGAACCATATCTATAGAATACACTTCATAATACTTTATAAGATAACATATACTTAATACGTAATAAACAATGATTTCACCATATTCTTGCTTTTTTTTACTATTTCTTTCAAACTTTTATCCTACTTTCATTTTTAAATGTATTTTATTTTTGCAGTGTTTAGTCTGGGCTGCGAAAACATTTCCACCATTTTACATGAATCCAGCTCTCCGTTCATACTCGGGATCATGAACCAGAGCCGTTCTCTGTATAACTTTAATATTTTAGGATTCTTATTTTCTCCACCATTCTGCCTTACTGTATAACATGTACACTAGATCATCATACTGTATATCTGTGTGTGTGTGTGTGTGTGTGTGTGTGTGAGAGCCAGTGCTGATTCATGCTTTGGTTGAACTGAATCTCAGATCTACTTTAGCCAATAGAAGCACAAGTGTTACAAAGTGATGTCACTATGTTACAGAAGTAAAGAAAGGAGACCAATCGATCTTTTTTGAAGTATTGATATTAGATTTCAATTTAGAAATGTATGAAGCAACAGGATTGTAGAAGTATTAGAAGAAGTGGAAATCAGGCGTTTGTTTCTAATGTTTAAGAATTTAAAATCTAATGTGAGTAATATTTCATATTTATTAATCTAGTTGCGTCCTCTTCATGTTCTTGCAGATCAATGTACGCGTCACCACCATGGACGCTGAGCTGGAGTTTGCCATCCAGCCCAACACCACAGGCAAACAGCTGTTTGACCAGGTAACGCACGGCACACACACACACACACACACACACACACACACACCCACGCACGCACGCACACGCACGCACACACACACATACCATGTATACATCACTTCAGGGGACATTACATTGACTTACATGCATTTCCTGGAGACTTATCCTAACCCTTAACCAACACATGCCTAACCCTAACCCTAACCTAACCAAAACCTAACCTCACCCTAAAATTAATGATTCCCCTTATGGGGACCTCCAATTTGTCCCCATAGGGAGGCGAGTCCCCACATGTGACTGTGTAAACAGATTTAGGTCCCACAAACACACACACACACACACACACACACACACACACACACACACACACAGTTTTGAATGTATTTATTTCCACTGTGTACATAGTGAGGAAAAATGCTTCTGTCATCTGTCCAACTCAGTGAACTCGGTGCCCTGCTGGAAGAATCACATTGTTTGTTATCCACTGCTAATGGAAAACAATATGGAGAGTGTGTGTGTGTGTGTGTGTGTGTGTGTGTGTGTGTGTGTGTGTGTGTGTGTGTGTGTGCCAGTGGGTGCTTGGCTGGGTATGGGTTGGTACTGGTTCTGTGCAGAGATGACACACAAAGTGCTCTTTGTCTAAGCTTGAGGCTTTTATGAGACTGTGTGTATGTGTGTGTGTGTGTGTGTGTGTGTGTGTGTGTGTGTATGTGTGAATGTGTGTGTGTGTGTGTGTGTTGGGGAAGTGAAAGGGCAGCTTTCAGCATTGTTTCATGTCGAGCTCTAAAGGTTTCTGGGGTTGTGGTGACGTTGAGGACGACAGAACGAGAGAGAGACGTTCTTTATCCATGTTTTCTTTGTCGTTGCTCTTTGATCTGCGCTCTGCTTTATGAGATCAAAAAACAGAAAAAAGCTTTTAAGGCTGTTCGAGGGTTATGGAACAAACGTGTGTATCACACCTCATCATGAAAGTGCAATCAGATTCAGGTTTATCCATTCACACACACGACGAATTTGTTAATGGTACAACCATAACAAATAAGAGAGAATAAGATGTAAAATAAAGACAAATAAATATAAATATATTAAAAAGGAAAGTTTGAAACGAGTCAATAAAAACAACAAATAACCATTTTTGAAAATCAATTCTTCAGGAAGAAGAAGAAAAAGATCCCTTATAGTTCAGAAATTCAGGTTTTCACAACAGTATATATACATTACAAATACATCCTATACACAGTGGGTCTGAATACACACGTGCACACATTTCTTATAGTCTGGAATAACACGTTTTTTCCAGCACTACTTCCAGTTCACTCTGTCTAGTTTTGATCCGATCGGGACTCGAACCAAAGTCCTGACAGAGCTCAGTAGTGGAGTTTCATACATCCATCATAGACTTAAAATAGATGCAGATAAAATGGATCTTATAATATCATATTTACAATGATTTGCCATGTCTATGATACAACTACATATTCAGAGGGTGGTAAAGCTGCTCCACAGTTTAATTAGAGCCCTGGCATTTAAGAAATAGTTTTTTGTTCATTATTTTTACATGTTTTTACAAGGTTACATTACATTACATTACATTTAGCTGACGCTTTTATCCAAAGCGACTTACAATAAGTACATTCGACCAGGAAGACACAACCTTGAAGAAAACAGAATCATATAAGAACATCAGGTTTCATAGAGCCAAGCATTTCAAGTGCTACTCAACTGGCTTTAGATAAGCCAGTCCTTTATTAGTATATAAGTGCTCTGTTAGCAATTCTATCGCTCGAAGTGGAGTCGAAAGAGATGAGTTTTCAGTCTGCGCCGGAAGGTGTGTAAGCTATCTGCTGTCCTGATGTCAATGGGGAGCTCATTCCACCATCTTGGAGCCAGGATAGCAAGCCCACGTGTTTCTGCTGATGGGAACTTGGGTCCCCCTCGCAGCGAGGGTTGCAGCGAGTCGTTTGGCTGATGCAGAGCGTAGCATGCTGGGGTGTACGGTTTAACCATGTCCTGGATGTAGGAAGGGCCAGATCCATTCGCAGCATGGTACGCAAGTACCAGTGTCTTGAAGTGGATTCTAGCAGTTCTCGGATGCCAGTGGAGGGAGCGAAGGAGCGGCGTGGTGTGGGAGAATTTAGGAAGGTTGAAGACCAGACGAGCCGCTGCATTCTGGATGAGCTGCAGAGGTCGGATGGCACATGCAGGTAGACCAGCCAGGAGGGAGTTGCAGTAGTCTAGGCGTGAGATGACGTGAGCTGGACCAGAACCTGCGTCGCTTTCTGGGTCAGCTGGGGACGTATCTTCCTGATGTTGTAAAGCGTGTATCTGCAGCAGCGGGTTGTAGCAGCGATGTTTGCAGTGAAGGACAGGTTGTTATCGGTCACACCCAGATTCCTTGCAGTCTGAGTCGGGGAAACAACAGAGGTGCCGATGTTGATTGTCAGGTCAAGAGTGGGACAATCTTTTCCCGGAAGGAAAAGCAGTTCAGTTTTGTCAAGGTTGAGCTTGAGATGATGAGCGGACATCCACTGAGAGATGTCAGCTAAACAAGCAGAGATGCGTGCGACGACCTGGGTCTCTGAGCGGGGAAAGGACAGAATTAATTGGGTGTCGTCAGCATAGCAGTGGTATGAAAAACCATGCGGGCTAATGACAGATCCGAGCGAGTTTGTGTACAGGGAGAAGAGGAGGGGACCAAGAACAGAGCCCTGAGGGACCCCTGTAGTTAATTGACAAGGGTCGGACTCGGACCCTCTCCAAGTTATCCTGTAGGTACGGTCTTTGAGGTATGAGGTGAGGAGGGAAAGTGCAAGGTAACGTGCAGATATATAGAACAACATTGAAAGAATATTAAATAAAATCCCTACATTTCGAATTTCCTGCTCGTTGCATATACTTGGTCCGCGGGGTCTTAAAAAGTATTAAAAGTTGATAAATCAATTTAGCGAAAATTAAGGCTATTCAACATTTTTGTTTAGATCAATGTGTTATGGGTGATGATGTAAGTGAGGGTTATTATTTTGTTGGACACGCTTTTATATATCCGAATCACACTGTAAAGGCAGGTTTACATTTAATTTGACATTGTGTCAAAAGATATCCCCCAACAAGATGAAACATATGAAATCTCCAGAGATATAAAGAAGAAATAAAGGATAAAAGAAAATTGCTGCTTTTCTGATTCCCTCTTAAATGAAAATGGGTTATTTTTTATAATATAATTAAAAACTGATTAAAGTGAAAAATCATTAGAATTTTAGAGATAAACGCACATGATTTATTACATAATATTTATTTATTTGTAGACCTAGAATGATTTCAAGCGATAAATATAGGTGTGGAGATTACAGAGGGAACAGGAAATCACTTGTGCAGCAGTGAATGAAAGCTGTTTCATTTCCAAATGGTGCAGACACACATGAAAGGAGAGGGCTTCATTGATAAAGAGGCTTTCACAAGTTAAATATAAAACACCTATAAGCTCTCGCACGCAGGCACGCACACAGACACACACACACGCACAACCACACACACACACACACACAATGATAAAAGGCCTTAGTGAGGTGGGAATGCTTTTTAATCAGACTCAATGAAACCGAACGACAGCATGTAAGCCTCTGAACACGAACACTGTGATGAAACACACGCACGCACGCTGATAGAGATTTTGAGGGATAACTTGTCCGCTTTCCAAATCTCCGCGCGTCCCTAACAAGCTGGTTATCATACAGGAAGGAATCCAGAGCATACAAGTAACCGTTAAACAATAATCTACTTTAATGGTAATATGACAATGCAATACAATCAATACATTACCATACAAGCCATATCATATCATATGCGTAATGTCAGGAATATGCTACTCCTGGCCCTTGTTCACGGGCTGCCACGACCTTCCGGTCCGGGCCGCGCGAGAAGAGAGACAGAACCAAAGGATGCATGGCTCTCAAATACCAACAGAAACAGGAAGGGGTGGAGTTTAACTGGTCATCTCAAACAAACACCTCTGGCATTCACTGTCTCCTATTTTTGCAGCCTCCACACACACACATCCCCCCACATTCCAGAGACCACAGTGGGGTCTTGCTCACAAAGATAACACAACGATTTCATCTCTCATATCTCCAACTTCTGGTTTACACAGACTGCTTATTATTAATACAAAGTAATTAAACCCACACATATACTATTCAAGATATGTAGACTTCCCTGAAACATGACATGCTAGAGATCTTAAGCAGAATATACTCTCATCCACTTAGCACCCTGTCCTGCATACCTACACCTCCCTCATAGAGCAATACAACCCTGTTTACTCTAACCAGCCCTTCGTTTATAGCCATTTTAGTCCTCACATTTATGAAAGGATAAAACAGAGAAATCAATATAAAACACAAACACAGGTATTGTTTGAACAGTATTCACTTAACTGCTACTATTGCTAATTACCAGAGAAACTCAAGGGACCTCTCTTAATATCTGGAAATCGCAACAAGACTTTCTGCCATTTCAAATGTAACATACTTCTTAAATATCAGATGATAATACTCTGCAACGCACGCACGCACGCACGCACGCACGCACGCACGCACGCACACACACACACTTGTTGGTCTCTATGAACAACTGTTTTCCTCTCATATGCTAGCAACAAATCTTATAAATCGTGCTTTTTTTCCCTGTTCTCCTGCTCTCATCCCAACGTTCCCAAATCATTTATCCACATTCTGAAACGTCACCTTTAAATCTTCTATGCTGAGCTCTCAGCATCCGCATTGCTGCCCCTGCATACCGCATTCCCATTTGTTTATGCATGTGATTATTGATAAACATGGGTGTTTAATATCTGCGTCAGCGTGTGTGTGTGTGTGTGTGTGTGTGTGTGTGTGTGTGTGTGTGTGTGCGTGCCTGTGTGAGAGAGCGTTAATTACATGCTGGTGAGTATTGCGGTATTGACTGTGTAAATCACATTAGAGTGTAGCATCTGCAACCCCCCAGAGACTCTCTCTCTCTCTCTCTCTCTCTCTCTCTCTCTCTCTCTCTCTCTCTCTCTCCTCTCTCTCTCTCTCTCTCTCTCTCTCTCTATTTCTTTTAAAGAGACAACAGTAAGTGAATAACAAAGCAGGTGATGATGTGTGAGGGAGTAGGAAGCCAAGGCAAAGTTAGGACGGAGGGGAAAAGACGTAGGGAAGGTAAGAAGGGAGGGAAATATAGACACAATTTAGCACAATTTCTTCCCTTCTGGTCTGCTTAAAGGGGCCATACTCTCCTGATGTTCAGGTGTATATCAGTATGTAGTGTCTCTACTTTAAAGAGTCCTCTCCTGCTGATGTTCAGGTGTATATCAGTATGTAGTGTCTCTACTTTAAAGAGTCCTCTCCTGCTGATGTTCAGGTGTATATCAGTATGTAGTGTCTCTACTTTAAAGAGTCCTCTCCTGCTGATGTTCAGGTGTATATCAGTATGTAGTGTCTCTACTTTAAAGAGTCCTCTCCTGCTGATGTTCAGGTGTATATCAGTATGTAGTGTCTCTACTTTAAAGAGTCCTCTCCTGCTGATGTTCAGGTGTATATCAGTATGTAGTGTCTCTACTTTAAAGAGTCCTCTCCTGCTGATGTTCAGGTGGTTATCAGTATGTAGTGTCTCTAATTTAAAGAGTCCTCTCCTGCTGATGTTCAGGTGTATATCAGTATGTAGTGTCTCTACTTTAAAGAGTCCTCTCCTGCTGATGTTCAGGTGTATATCAGTATGTAGTGTCTCTACTTTAAAGAGTCCTCTCCTGCTGATGTTCAGGTGTATATCAGTATGTATTGTCGCTACTTTAAAAAGTCCTCTCCTGCTGATGTTCAGGTGTATATCAGCATGTAGTGTCTCTACTTTAAAGAGTCCTCTCCTGCTGATGTTCAGGTGTATATCAGTATGTAGTGTCTCTACTTTAAAGAGTCCTCTCCTGCTGATGTTCAGGTGTATATCAGTATGTAGAGTCTCTACTTTAAAGAGTACTCTCCTGCTGATGTTCAGGTGGTTATCAGTATGTAGTGTCTCTACTTTAAAGAGTCCTCTCCTGCTGATGTCCAGGTGTATATCAGTATGTAGAGTCTCTACTTTAAAGAGTCCTCTCCTGCTGATGTTCAGGTGTATATCAGTATGTAGTGTCTCTACTTTAAAGAGTCCTCTCCTGCTGATGTTCAGGTGTATATCAGTATGTAGTGTCTCTACTTTAAAGAGTCCTCTCCTGCTGATGTTCAGGTGTATATCAGTATGTAGTGTCTCTACTTTAAAGAGTCCTCTCCTGCTGATGTTCAGGTGTATATCAGTATGTAGTGTCTCTACTTTAAAGAGTCCTCTCCTGCTGATGTTCAGGTGTATATCAGTATGTAGTGTATCTACTTTAAAGAGTCCTCTCCTGCTGATGTTCAGGTGTATATCAGTATGTAGTGTCTCTACTTTAAAGAGTCCTCTCCTGCTGATGTTCAGGTGTATATCAGTATGTAGTGTCTCTACTTTAAAGAGTCCTCTCCTGCTGATGTTCAGGTGTATATCAGTATGTAGTGTCTCTACTTTAAAGAGTCCTCTCCTGCTGATGTTCAGGTGTATATCAGTATGTAGCGTCTCTACTTTAAAGAGTCCTCTCCTGCTGATGTTCAGGTGTATGTTCAGCACCTCTTTTCACCGCACACTTGGACACAAATGGACTTCCAGGCGTGCATAAGTTTAACACGAGTTTCTCTTACTTTGTTTGTTCTGAAAATACAGAAACACAAGCAAATCACTGCATTACGATGACAAGGTCTAACAAGTGATGCATCTGGTTGAACATTCATTGACCTTCTCAAACTTTCATCAAATATACAATATCAAAACATCCCGCTGAACACACTAAATTACCATTTTCCTCACACATACACATCTTATTATTATTATTATTATTATTATTATTATTATTATTATTATTATTATTATTATTATTATTATTATTATTATTATTATTATTATTATTATTATTATTATTATCTAAAGGTTGTTACACTAAGGCATTAGTTCATATTAGCTAGCAGGTGACACATTTGACACACTCTCATTGAACCGGTAAAACGACGATGAAAATGCAATATAAATGTGAATATATCGCGCTGTGTTTCAGGTGGTGAAGACGGTGGGTCTGAGGGAGGTGTGGTTCTTCGGGCTGCAGTACACCGACAGTAAAGGCTACATCACGTGGCTCAAGCTCAACAAGAAGGTGGGAGACCCTGAACGCAACCTCTACAAGACTCTCTGTGCATGTGCCCTTTAGACAAACTATTTATTTCAATTTTCATTATGTATGCAGCTAAATGCATCCCCACAACTTGAAGAAACATGATATTTAAATGATGTACAGTAAAGACTCCTGTGGTTTGAACTGTTGCAAGAATGTTTTAGAAGTAGTTTAAAATCTTACTTTAATATTCTGAGGCTTTAATCCAAGCTTTAGTGAAAACATGTTTTTTGAAATGCTCCTGAATCTTAATTTATTCTAATTTGATTTACTCCAGACTTACTCATACTGTATGTTTCCCTGCTGTATTAATGGTGAGAGATGTGTGTGTTTTCTCTCCAGGTGACGCAGCAGGACGTGAAGAAGGAGAATCCTCTGCAGTTCAAGTTCAGAGCAAAGTTTTTCCCGGAGGATGTTTCTGAGGAGCTCATCCAGGAGATCACACAGAAACTATTCTTCCTGCAGGTACTGACGGATCACTGTAACGGTCGTTATGTTGTGGTGTTGAGGTCAACCCAAAACGTACTAACACCGGGATGATGTGCATCGAGGCGGTCAAAAAAGCCTTAACCGCCATGATATACTAAGACCAAATGATCCGTTACACTGCGTACCAACGGCTGGAAATGCAGCAACAGCAACGTAACTTAAAATGACGACAGCACAGATCGAGGTTTCTGTAACGGAGCGTCCACACTACAGCTTCAAAAATAGCTTGGAGCTGGGCGTGTCTGGAGCTTGGGGATTTTATTCAAGCAACACGACCAACAACCAATCACATGAATCTCCCGCCCCCGACATACAAAGCAAAAACCCCCAGGGATTTTATGCGAGCAATATATATATAAACTCCCCAAACAGGCGAAAACCTACCAGTTTCCCCCACTGTCTCTGCCACCTCCCTCCATGCCTGGTTCCTCCGGTTTGTATCCCGGTAGGTGAAGAGGGTCTGGTCATACAAAACCGGGTGATTTGCTACGGCGATAGTTAGTTTCTCCTCGACTTTTTTTGAAATATAGAAATGAACGGCGGGATATCTCTCCCAGCTTAGACGCGGTTTGATTGGCTACGGCTTGAGCTGTCAGATTTTGGGAAACGGGATTTGATTGGCTGGCGCTGGCTACTCCGGCGTCTCAGGCGTCCCAGAGACGCCTGAGACGCCTCGCTCTGCTACCCACAATTCAGTTCGGCGAAAAAGTGCGGCTACGTGACGTCACCCCATTGAAAGTGAATGGGCAGATTGGAGCAGCTTGGAGCTTTCGACGCTCTCGACGCTGTAGTGTAGACGGGCCGTGACTGTCCAAGTCTGTTCAGTTTCTTTTCACGGTCTTTAAACACTGCCAGTGCCCAAACTGTGTTAGCAACGGTCTGTTCACAAAAGATAGCAGACCTCTGGAATGTCCAGATGGATCAATCAGAATCAAGTAATCACCCAAGCCGTGTCGTAAATCCTAATAATTGAACAGCGGTTTTCTATATGTGAAAGCGGGGGTGACGCTCATGAACTAGCGCCGGTGTTATGCATGCCCACTGCAACTCGCGGGAGTGCGCCACAGCGTAAAGCACTCACAGCGTAAAGCACTCACAGCGTTTCAAGATTTGCACGGCAAAGTTAGGTTTGGAAACAATATCATCTCCTTTTTAGCGGCATAACACCGGGGCCACTCCAATAGTATGAAGCTGCGGCCTCGCAGATTGCAGTTTCTGGCCCACAGTCTCTGACCCGCAGATTCTGGTCCCTTCTTCTCTTTTTTAATGGCGGATCGCAAACAGCTTTTAGTTGCATACCGCCACCTACTGTACATGAGTGTGTATCACCATGTCATTCCATCTCTAATAAACAAAATAACAAACTATAATAACTAAAATAAGAAACCATAAAATAAATAAAACAAAACAAAACAATCATCCATCATTTATTCTAACCTACTTTTAGATTATTTTACCGATCCAAGCTTTGGCGCTGTTCTGAGTTTGTTCTAATCTGTCAAAATGAGGGACTGCTTTCAGATTTTTCCGTCATTGTTAAAAGAAATCGGTCATAGACGGAAAATATTCGGATTAACGCGACCTCTGCTGCCAATATCAGACTGGATTGTGTTAGACGATGTAATGCTTGTGTTTAGCAATTAACATAACTGTTGGGATCTTTCTTTATAAATGATAAATGTTAGAAAGCTATTTA
>CM070482.1:7706551-7761551 GCA_036324585.1 Champsocephalus esox | reverse complement strand
TGAGGCCAGGTTTATTATCAAGCACACAACGTTCGGATCAGTGAGGAGAATGTGCACCAATATCCTGTATCATGGCGAGTGTCTCAAGCTACTTTGCATGTAACAGAAAACTTTCAAATCAAATCAAGTTTTATTTATATAGCATTTATAAACGATTTTTGGTCGATCCAAAGTGCTGTACATATAATAAAAATAGCCTACAGTCGAGACACTTTACAGCAAATACAACACCCTCTGTCCTCAGACCCTCTGTCCTTAGACCCTCTGTCCTCAGACCCTCTGTCCTTAGACCCTCTGTCCTTAGACCCTCTGTCCTCAGACCCTCTGTCCTTAGACCCTCTGTCCTTAGACCCTCTGTCCTCAGACCCTCTCTCCTCAGACCCTCTGTCCTTAGACCCTCTGTCCTTAGACCCTCTGTCCTTAGACCCTCTGTCCTTAGACCCTCTGTCCTTAGACCCTCTCTCCTTAGACCCTCTGTCCTTAGACCCTCTGTCCTTAGACCCTCTGTCCTTAGACCCTCTGTCCAAGCCATCAGGGAGGCAACATGACGAGACCCAAGGCAGGACCGCAGAGACAGGTTCAGCCACGACCCGAAGTCCACGACTTAATCCAGAGCTCAGGATAGAGGATCCGAGACACAGGACTACTTTGAATAACTTTTGATCCTTATGGTCTTTGAAAAGTACTTAACAAATGTTAAATTCTGTGGATTAAATCTGTAGAGGTTAAAGTACGGAGCGTGTAAATGGCAAAAATACATTAACGAAAAATCCCACTAAATAAAAAATGTATAACTTCCTGTTGAGTTTGGATAATCGCCCCAAGAGATTTATGTTGTATTCTACTTGTGCTTCACCTGCCAAATATCGTGAATATAGGGTCCGACAACCAGACGTAGTTGGTGTTCAGAACCGTTTGTTGCACTTGTCTGGTTGAACCTCTCTTAAGGAGCATAATGGAACATATGTTCTTCTAATTCAAAAATAAGTGTAGGTATATAAACTGGGATTCAATACATTCAAATGGGTCTTGTTCTCTAGTTTCCACTGTCGACACATCGTCAACTTTCTTGAGGACCTTGGATTGAATTGGTTTGACAACAGCGCCCTCTTGTGGACAGCCGGATGCACAACCTGAAGACAGAAAACTAAAAACACCTCAAAGCCTTTATCCTGACATTTCAAAATATTATAGTTTTGTTTACTTTCAAGGCATGCAAATGTGCTTATAAAATGGTGTTCAAATATTTACGAGGTAACGCATCTCCATCAATCTTTTAATCTTTAATAAAATATCTCTCCTCTCAGGTTGTCCCCAAAGATCGGCTTCCCCTGGAGTGAGATCAGAAACATTTCCTTCAACGACAAGAAGTTTGTCATCAAGCCCATCGACAAGAAAGCCCCAGTAAGTAATGTTGTGTGACTGAAGATATATATTTGTATTGAGTATATTTGAACACCTTCCGTCCCTCGTATCTCCTGCAGGATTTTGTATTCTACGCCCCTCGGTTGCGGATCAATAAGCGCATCCTGGCGTTGTGCATGGGAAACCACGAGCTGTACATGAGGAGGAGGAAGCCCGACACCATCGAGGTGCAGCAGATGAAGGCCCAGGCCCGGGAGGAGAAGCACCACAAACAGATGGAGAGGTACACTACACGCAGCGTATTATCTAAAATGTTATTTATTATAAGGTGACTTTGAAACATAGTTCTAATCTAGGGGCTACAGATGAAAAATTGCCTCTGGCACATTTTCAGCAAAGTTTAATGTACCTGTTAATTAAATCAATAAATACAAAATATAATACATTAAGGGCTATAGGTTGGATTGGAAGCACCATTTTCCATTATTCCAGTGTGCCCTTTTGTCTACATAATTCATTCAACATGTATATTTTCTACTTTCTTGTTTATTTCTAGTCTTTTAATTTTGATTGTACAATGCCATGTCTTTTTATGCTGCTGCAACACAAACAATTCCCGAATTGGGATCAATAAAGTTTATATGACAGCATACACACATACGTATATTGGAGTTATTCAAATGATAAATCTGACACTGCCAAACTGTAAAAAGTGGCTTTTCCTTTCCAGTGAATTCTGAGTGGGATTGAGTAGTTTGAGACATTTATTTTTTAACAAATATCAGCTGATGTGTTGTTTAAGGTTTTTGATAAAGCTCTATGGCCAGTAGGGGGCAGTGCTGCATCGAAGGAAACGTGCTAACATGCTAACTACTCATGTGCAGGGCAGGATGTTCAGTGTAAAACACCACAACCGCAACATAGCTCTTTTAATATTGGTTAAAAAATATTTATATTGTGCTGTACAAAAACATGTTTGCTCATGACACCAGACTAAAAACACTGAATGTGAAGTTTTCCTATATATTTATGTATCAATTTAGAAAATTCCAATTTTAAAAAGTCCATAACATGCAGTTTGCTTCTGATCTTCTGGTGCATGATTAGAATGTCCACCCGCTGGCTGCGGTGACCGCTGTTTGTGTTTTCCTGACAGAGCTCAGCTGGAGAACGAGAAGAAGAAACGAGAACACGCGGAGAAGGAGAAGGATCGGATAGAGAGAGAGAAGGACGAGCTGCTCGAGAGGCTGAGGCAGATCGAAGGGCAGACGCAGAGAGCGCAGAAAGGTACTGTGTGTGTGTGGGTGTGTGTGTGTGTGTGTGTGTGTACACATCAGTTGAAACACTATGGTAAAGAAATAAATAAGTGGCACATTTTTAAGTAAGTGAACACATACAAGTTTGAAGGAGTCTGTAATAAAAAGTAAAGAAAATATAGGGTAAATTGCACATTAGTGTATATTTCACGATTTCGATGAACTTTAACTTCGCTTTGCATCGGCCAATCGGTTTGCTACTCACTCACTGCGAAGTGGACTTAACCAAAACACGCCTGCTTGCTATCCTGGCCCCTAAATGGTGGAACAAGCTGCCCCTTGATATCAGGACATCAGAGTCTCCTCCTCTTCGGTCCCAGACTGAAAACTCACGTGTTTCGACTGCATCGTTGCTAACGATAGAAAATAAATCTCTTCTTTACGTAGCACTTACGAATGAGTTGGCTTTAAGTGAAGGGCAAGCAGTATCACTCACTCTGGTTGATAGATAGGAAAGTAGCTGTGGGATTCTGGCTTTTCAGTTTGTCTCTCCATGCTCCTTTTCGAGTATGGTGTGTTCATAGAGACAGGTTTTGTAAATAACTGTTATACATGAACGGAACAAATAACAATTAAATGAAATGGTTGAATGCACATAAAAGCATCAGGTCACTTGAACATTACGAGGTGGTCTGATGCATTTCCCTGTGTGTTGGAGATTAAATCAGCTGGATGAATGTAATGTTCACTTGTGTTGGGGTTTGAGGTGGTCTGAAAATCTATTGTGTTGGAGATTCAATTGTCAGCTAGATGAAAATGTAATGTTCACTTGTACATTACGAGGTGGTCAGATGTATTTTCACGTGTGTGTGTGTGTGTGTGTGTGTGTGTGTGTGTGTGTGCAGAGCTGGAGGAGCAAACGCGCCGGGCACTGGATCTGGAGCAGGAGAGGAAGAAAGCGAAGGAGGAGGCGGAGCGGCTGGAGGGAGAGAGGCAGGCGGCTGAGGAGGCCAAGGCAGCGCTGGCTCAGCAGGCTGTAGACCAGATGAAGAACCAGGAGCAACTGGTACCTGCTGCACACACACACACACACACACACACACACACACACACACACACACACACACACACACACACACACACACACACACACACACACACACACACACACACATATTTTTTGTCCTTATTTGATTATTATTTGTCAGACTTGTTTCTGCCTGGCACCCCACTCATTAAAATAAGGTCAAACCCATTACACCACACACACACACACCACACACACCACACATTTTTTTTCCTTATTTAATTATTATTTGTCAGACTTGTTTCTGCCTGGCACCCCACTCATTAAAATAAGGTCAAACCCATTACAACCCACACACACACACACACACACACACACATTCTTCTCCACTCCCACATTATTACTGGTATAAATGACTTTACCTTCGATCAATCCATTAAATGTGACTTTCCTTTTAAAAACCTACATCTTTTTAATCTACTTGTACTTCCCGTTTTGTTTTTCTTCCTTTAAACCCATTTTACACTCTGCTTAAAGTGTATTACTATACATCAATTGACTTTGGCGCAGGGGCTAGAATGTCAACATGTACCTAACCCCAAAATATATCCATTTAGCATGTAGTCTTAAGGGTGTGTAAGTCACCTCGGTTGAAGGCTTAAGAACAACAACATGTAATGTAAACACTAATAACAGACTGGTTTAGGCTTTAGTCGTACTAACACAGGGGTCTGCACAAATCTAACATGTAAGAAGAGGACATTTATCGACTATCAGTTTCTCAAATAAGCCAAGTTTTGTTTCCATATTGTCTGTTTCATATTAAATTAAACTGGAAATACCGTTGAGGTTTTCAGGACTTTTGTTTGGACGCCACAATGAGCTCAATTTGTTAACTTTGTGTTGTTATTTTTGGACAGGCTGCTGAGTTAGCGGAGTTCACTGCCAAAATCGCTCTGCTCGAGGAAGCCAAGAGGAAAAAGGAAGACGAGGCAACAGAATGGCAACACAAAGTAATGTATTTACATAAATAGTCTCTGCTTTATATTTTGGGATACAACAACTGGCAATCAATTCGTAATTATTATTAATATTATCATAAATGTTATGATTAGACTTGTATTTTTTATTATTATACAACATTTGTATTCTTATTTTCATTGTATTCTTTAATTAATTGTATACATGTTTCAACTCACTTTTCATACTGTTATTATAACATTTGTTTAAAAAGTGATTTGACTTAGATGGCAAGCCGACCCCGTGCCTGTAAAAGTCTTCAGGTATGACGTTGTGCTTCAGTCCAAATCTTTCTGTAGACTCGCTATAAGTTTCCATGCGTGTCTTCTTGCAGGCGTTGTCAGCACAGGACGACCTGGAGAAGACCAGAGAGGAGCTGAAGTCGGCCATGACGTCTCCTCCGGCGCCAGAAAACGACGAGGATGACGAAACGAGCGCCGAGGCGAGCGCCGAGCTCCTCAGCGCGGGCGTGATCCACCACAGCGAAGAGGAGCGCGTCACTGAGGCGCAGAAGAACGAGCGCGTCAAGAAACAACTGCAGGTACAGCTCAAACATTACTCTCTTTTACAATTCTGTTGAAAATCCCGATATGATGCATCTTCAGATTAAGATTGCTTAATTGTCCATTAAATTGTCACGCTCTTACATGCCCCTTTCACACCAACGCGTTTTCAGCTCGGAGCTGGAGCTGAAAAGTACCGTTTTTTCCTGTTCACACCGCAGCGGCGCCGCCTCTTAGCTCCGAATCCGGTTCACTTCCAGCTCCAAAAAATTGTCGGTCTAGAGGCAAGAGCTTCGGAGCTAAGAGGTGGCGTCGCTTACGTCTCTCTTACGTCGAGGCGGGGGCAGGGGCAGATTCGTCGTTGATGCTGAAGACCACAAAGAAGTCTTGCATTTCGCATGTGATGTTTGTAAAGTTCCAAGTAAAGTCGTCCCTTGTAAAGTCGTCCGATGCCTTCCATTTCGTTTCGTAAGAGGATAACCAAAGCGAACAGCACTTCAATACAATCGGCCATTGTTGTTGTTGTCGATGTGAGGGATTTCTGCGGTTTGGATTTTATGAAGCAGGCCCGTAAACGGTGACGTCATGACGCAGCAGCGGCAGCTCGTTGTGAACACAGCGGGAGCAGAAAAGGGAAACCGGAGCTGAACCAGAAAAGCTCCCGCTCGGAGCTAGAAAGGGAAAAGCGCTGGTGTGAAAGCTCTTATAGAGCGGTGCAGGGATGACGTACTTTTGTAGACCGACCCGGAAGTAAGCTGCGCAAGGGTTCCCTCGACAAAAAAGCAACGGGATTTCTCCATAGGATTTTGGAATATTGTAAAAAATAAGGTCTGTGGAAAACGAACCTGTTTGATAAATGCCGGATAATCTCCACGTGTCTATCCTACTTTTATCATTTTCGAATCATAAATCTAATCGCCTGAAGCAAAATGCTAACGTTATGCTATAAAGGAACTACAGCCGAGTACAGCAGCACGACTTCAACGTCACGCCAACTTAAGATCGATATTCAAAAATACGGATACAATTTTTTATACAAGTTGAAGCGTTTGTTATAACAGTTTTAAAGAGCGCAGGAACTCGCTTTCAAGCAGAACTGGGCAAACAAACTTAGCGGGAGTGTTTACGTGTTCGGCGTAATGACGTACAACGTCCTCGACCACTTCTGTAGTCCTATTCAGCCAAGAGCCTAAAAGTCGCAATACGATAGCATCTTCAGATTTAGATTGCTTAATTGTCCATTACATTTGCAAACAGGCTCTTATTGAGATCGGTCACAGAATGTATTGTTATTTCTTTTTACTTGCTCATGCAATCTGAATCTGAAGAAGGAACTTCAGGAACAGCTTAAAACATTATTACTTTTTTTTATATATTATTCAATTTAGCATACCTTCCACATACCTTGCACATTTTGCTGATATCGTGCAGCCCTGTGTCACATAGCAAGCCATGCTAGTGTAATACAAATGTTGCATAACGACATAATATAATAATATAATAATAATAACAACAATACATTTCATTTGTATAGTGCTTATTCTAGTGCTCAAAGACGCTTTGCATAATACATCCAAATACTGGCTTGATACATTTAGAGGTGGGGTAGGTAATTTTGGAGAAACCAGCTCGAGTGCGCTAGAATTTGAAAATACACAGCCGGAAGAAATCTGCCACTTCCTTCAGAGCCCCTCCTCCAACACACACGAACGCCACATGACCAATGAGGGCACGAGATAAGTCTGTGCCCAGATGGAAGGCTGACAGGCAGGTAGGCCATCCAGTTACTTTAGCCGGCTCAGATGATTGGTCGAGCTTTTTACAGCGCCACGGCTTCCACAGATGACATTTTTTAATGTATTTTTTGTCAAAGCACTTCAGATATTCATTGCTATCGGGATGTTAAGAGCATTCCATGAAATATAACAACAAGTGTATCTCGAGCCGGTTTCTGAAACTTACCTACCCCACCTTTAAGTTGATGCATCGTGGCTTATTATGACTTATTCTAAAAAAAAATCCACCACTGATCTCATCTATATCTCTGTCTCTCTTCTGTCCAGGTTCTGAGTTCAGAGTTGGCCGAGGCCCGCGATGACACCAAGAAGACTCAGAACGACATGTTGCACGCTGAGAACGTCCGGACGGGAAGAGACAAATACAAAACCCTGCGCCAGATCCGCCAGGGCAACACAAAGCAGCGCATCGATGAGTTTGAGTCCATGTGAGCCGTGGAAGAAGGGTGGACACCACGATGAAAAGAGACCGTTTAGTCTGCCACGTCAACGCCTCACACAAACCTGCTGCCTCCCCAGGAACTCCTGATCTTATTTTTCTATCCAGGAGAAAGACCGGCTGACGGGCTTTGTAGCTACGCCAAAGCTCTGCCTAGCAGTGGTTGGCCAATCACACTGCTTCCTGCTTTTTAGAGCTCCGCCCCCATCCCCTCCAACAAAGCACACGTCTTTTAATCTGTCGGGAAAATAGCAAGCAACATATCCTGGCATGAACCTGGACTTCTCCCCCCTTCTACAGTACTGACAGTTTTAAAGCTTGCATGTATGATAGTTAAACGACAGGACCTTTAGACACAACCGGAGGATTGGTTGATGTCGTGCTTTGACTCAACAAAATGAAAAGGCCATTTGTAGCTCGTCGATGTTACCGGCACGGTTTTCCGTAACGCTTTAATATCTGTACCTTCCTTTTATGTCAACAATTTAAATAATTTGTTTAAAAAAGAAAACCTGCCTTATCGTCTCATTTCCTTTCAGTCTGGGTTACTTGTTGTTGTCTTGTGTTAGGAAAGTCAGACATTGTTCTGTTAATATTATATCAGCTAATTTATTTCTTCTTCTTGAATGGTTGTCAGTTTACAGATGCTCACTCTGATGAGAAAACTAGATTTGCTTATTGTACACTGCATTCAGTTAGATACTTGTTTAAATATATATTTTGCCCCATAATAAAGAATGAATTTATATTTCTAACTTCGAAGCCACAGTATGATGATGAGTCCGGACTGAGGTAGATTTGGATTCATTCATAGAAGATTTTGTGTCAGATATAAATGTTCGTAACCTGACGCCTGTGTGTCTTTAATTACTTTTCCGTTAGTGAATTATTTGACTATGCGTGAATACACAAAATAGGGAAATGGCTGAGTCACTTCTGGATTTGAACACTTATTACTGCACCACTTTATTGAGAACAAAAGGAAACCCATAAGGAACGCATGAAAGCTTGAGTAGGGCTTTTATTGCTTACTTTTACATCACACACAAGAACAGTCAACATTTGGCCACAGTTTCCCAGAGTCTTTAGGTATGACAGGTTTGTTTTTCGTGCTTCAGCTTTGGGTTTCATTGCCTAAAGCTCAGTAAAATTCAACATGCCTAAAGCACAAACATTTGAAGAGCCCCACTCCAAAAGACATGTTTTCCTACAATAATAAATACTGAAAAAAGACCAGATAAAACTTGTTTGTGGAAAAGCATTCAGACATTTTTTTTTGTTTGCAGTTTAAAACAATGCCCAAAAGCGTAGGTACTTCTGACTGGGCTTAATCAATAGACATTATAAATCAGCACAGTTGTACACATGTTTTGGAATAAAACTCTTCATCTGCCAGTAGGACACGGTGAAACAGCAGCAATGGTCAAACACTTTAATATCTTCTTTTACATTTTGGTTTAACATAACCACCATTGACCTGAGCAAAGGGGAAACATTGAAAAGCAATAAACATCTTACTTGGCTTTGGTCCCCAAAAAAGGTGGCACTTTATTTTGTTCTGTCACAGATACAAAGCGGAATTAAAGCACAGAAGAAATAAAGATGGGATTAACTGGGATAAAACAGGGGACATTGTTGCATTTCTTTCACATTGGATTTAAAAAAACCTGAGTCCATTCTAGACAAAAGAGCAAGACATTACAAAACAGCAGGCTATTTGTCTAAATGAAACCCACAAAGTGTATTCAGACTCAACGAGAAAGCAGAACAATGCCAGAGGATGTGTTCACTGTGGAATACAGGTTACAAATATTCAGTATAAATGACCTTTGTGTCTGTCAAGGTATTATGAGAGCCTGCAGCATGGATTTGATCCCTGATATGTTTAGCAAAAAAGGGTGAAAACCTTTGCTACCGTTTTTTACAACAATGCTATTATAGTTTACAGAAGAACTCGTAGGCTACCTGATACCTTCTTTAGAGATTAAAAGGCTGTGTCGAAATCGCATACCAATACAGGATATACACTAAACTTGGCATGACAAATGATCTGCAAAGGAATTTCCAGCGAAAACTAATTTAGCAGGAATGTCTAAGTATGAGACTATAGCTTACTGGACATACTGTACTCAACTACCCACAATGCTGCGACTACGATTGATGAAAAGAAAATGCTAGAACAATACATAATGTACTGTAGCTGTAAATATGCCTTAAAATAAACGGGGTAAAAAATGGGGGTAGCCAGGCTATGTTTAATTTTAATTCAACGGACGTACCTTTAACTTTCAAATACAGTTAAGCAGATAAATTGCATTCAGTTTACCTCCTGCTGGAAATGGCATTCCTAATCTTTCATCTAGTAGAAAGTATGCAGAACATAAAGATCGAGTGTAGTATGCAAAACATTAGGAGGCCTATGTGATTTCGAACACAGCCTATAGGTCATTTTGCACCGTCACATGAGAACAAGCACAGGTGTAAATGCTCAAATGAACAACAGCTGAATTCAATTAGCCTGCTTCGGGTTCTGGGCGCTGGTGTGGTTTCCATGCTCACAGAGACACTTTAATACAACAAAGCCATTGTTAATGTAACTACTTACACCTGTGCTGAGAGAAAGACCTATAAACGTTTGCTAACAAGCTAGCTTATTGCTACTCGAGTGGAGGTTGACGTGCAGACAGAAAAGTGTGATCTTCCAAAGCTGAAGAACTCATTCTTACTTATAGAGAGGCTTGAGAAAAATAACAGAAAGAACTGCAATGGTAGATTTGCTGTCTCACACACACTACGTACACACACACACCATGCTACATGTTGCTAGCTAAAACACGAACAGCTAGCTAACACCAGTAGAGCTAGTAGCCTACTGTTTGTTGTTGGAAAACATGAACCATAAAGACAGTCAAATTCATATAAATAAAGCGAGGTGGCCATTTGCTCAATCCTGAACACTGTCAAGTAACCTTTGTGGAAAAAACAAACACAACATTAGCACAGTTAGCAACGTGTACATCCCTTTAATCAGCAATACTGACTTGAATCTCTTCTTGCAGATAAACATGTACAATTAGAAAAATAGCTCTTAACAAGTTCATGATAATAGAAAATATTTGTTCCCCAATACACTATTAGGGTTTAAATATCCACAGGAATGTTGACACAACACCTTTTAAGAGGTTTGTTTAGTGAAGTTGTGAGTATCTTAACCCTGTAGCACACACAAGCACACAGTGCTAGCCAGACCTACTGACTTAATCAGCCGTTACTTTAAAGCACAAGAGAGCGTCAGAAAACCAGAAAATAAACTGACAGACAGACAGGAATGATGGAGGACCTGCTCCTGAGGCCAACACGGTTGAAATTACAGTACAGCCCTTGAGAGCTTCAAGACAACAACGAAGAACATGTTGTGGTTTAAGCTTCCTGGGAAAGGCATCCAAAGGAGAAGAAAGCTCGTTATATTCTCCCAACCCAGTCTCACGCCATTTTGTGTTATAGTCACGACATTTATTTAATCTATTGATTCGTGTTCACCAACACGATTTTTGCATTTTTTTCGTGTCACACAGAACGATTTTAAAAGCAATGTATTGTATTGGTAGTTTCGTGCCTGCACCACGTCTTTTTGTCCAGTCGGATCTTGGAAGACCAGAAGCTGTGTGGTTCATAAAAACATTTTCTTACTCAATGTCTTACCCTAAGCCTAACCCTTTTATTTGATATTGTATTGTATAATGTCGGAGTTTTTTTGCCATCCGTGAGGAAAAGAAATGGAGCTCAGAGCCTCAGAATACGGAAATCTGTATTTAAAAAAAAATTCTTCTAATTTGTTATTATTTGGTGCAGGCACGAAACGTACTACCAATATAAATACATTGCTGCTAAAATCGTTCTGTGTCAGAATACTGAAATCTGTTGTTTTTTTTAAATCTCTTTTCCTTCAAATTTGTTATTATTCACGTTGCTTTTAAAATCCTTCTGTGTGACACGAAAAAAATGCGAAAATCGTGTTGGTGAACACGAATCAATAGATTAATTCCGTGGCTATAACACGAAATGCCGTGAGACTGTGTTGATTCTCCTCTGTTTTAACGGCAAACACTATTGCCAAGTATTTTTGTATTTCTCACCTCTCTCTCCAAAGGTTTCAGAAATGCTGTTCTGTGGTGGACTGTGACACTAGCAAGGCTCCAATCTGTCTCATGAGAAATAAGACTACATCCCCTTTTAACCATATTTGTTATTTTTAACACCTTTCAACCACGGTCAGTAGCTTTTGGGCTACACAGTACCATGCTTGTATCATGCTTTCAGTTTAAAGAAACAATATCAGTTTCTGTTTCTTGCCCATTGAAAAAAGGGAATAAAAAAAACCCCTCATATAAATATAGGCTAAGTACCAAAGGTGACAAAGTTTGCCACAAATACTCAAAATATTCAACTCGAAATATATATTTTTTTCATATATTCTTTTATAAAACTTATGATCTTAAAAATGTTTATAGGATACAATTTGTATCAACAAAGAGAAGTGTCATCTGGCTACTAGATATTAAGATAATCAGGCAAAAGTTAGTTTAGTTCTCCAAACAGTTCTTCAGACATTGAGATAATCCCATTGGTTGTCATGGTAATGAAATATTAGTAATACAAATATCTGTTATTATATAAATTCTACTAATTATCTCTTCCGATTCTTAAAAAAAAATATGTAGATTACATAGAGATTTGTTTAAGTGTGATAATTCAATTAATACATAGAAAAAGCCATCGAGGCTGCCACATTTCAACAATTCGTATTAGCTCACTGCTGCCTTAATAATCGTATTCTGATGACCATGCTGCTTGATGGTCAGAAATGAATAAAAAATATTATTACCACTTATCGTTATTTAAATTAACCTCGTGTATTTATTTACTCAACCATTAAGTTGTAATTTAACCAATGAGATAATCAGAGCCTCTGAGAAAAAGTTTGTGAAACTAAAAACTACCATCTAAGTACAAGTATTTCCAGTGTTGTCATACTCTGAGGGAAGATTCGACTTTTAAGAAGGCGTTTTCCAACTTTCACCTGTCCTGTCTTTTACTGCAAAGCTATGAATGTAACAGAGGGAGTTAAACCCTATGTGAGGGGCTGAACCTTCCCTTTGGTGTCACCACTGACAAAGGAGACCCTGTGTTTCATGCAAGACAGACATTCACACACATTAAAGGTAATAAATTAACACGTATTTTAAATTAAAATCATAAAAATACCAACAATCTTCTTCTCTCACCTAAACATTTATGGTGACCATGCTCTACTGCCACAGTCATATGATATTGAACTTTGACATGATTTAAAGATAGAAAAGAACAGAAGTTGTGTTACAAACAAAAAAATAAGTCAGCACTGAAAGCTGATAAAGCGTGAAGTCAGCTGACAGGGCTATCCTACCAGAGGAAATAAACTCTTTTTCAAAAGTGAACAACAGCTTGGGGCTTTCGAGTGGAGTTTTTTCGATCTTCTTTTGTGGGTGCCTCTTGAGTTTCACTTCCCTGTGGGGAAAATCCACCAAATATCACCAAATCAACTGATCGGCCACCTGTCAGTATACAGAGAAGCCCTTGCTCCATTTGTCGAGCTAATCTGAGCATTAAATACGGTAGGAAAATATTCAAAATGTGTATTTAAGTTGTACAATTTAGTAGATTCCTTTACACACCCCAAGCTGTCCTCATCTCAGTGACTGGAAAACAGAAGTATTTCACCCAGATGGAAAGTACGAATTTGAGCTATACCCTGATATGATTGCCGAAAAGAAAAGCTGCGAGAACACAGCAATAACAAAAAAGTGCAAAAAAACATAATAATTTCAAAATATGTATATAACTTAAAATATAACAAATTAATTAATTTAAAATTGACAACACTGTCACCCTTTATGACACATTTAAAGCCTCCCTAAGCACCCCAATTTCCCTTGCTCAAACAATAAAATTAAACCCGACTTTACTTGATCTTAAGTGCTGAAATAGCAGACATATTATAGAAAAATATGGCAATTTGGGGATCTCCCTTTACAAAAAATACCATTAGAATTAACAAGACTTCCCTGCAATAAAATAAGCAGTCCATTAACTACTTAAGGAGCTTTGTATCTTGTGCTTTTGGTCTATGTAAGTCCAACCTGACTTGAATAACTAAGATGATCGAAGGCACAAAACCTGCAGAAGACATCTCAGTTAAGATGAAACTGTAACTTCATTCAAGAACCGTGCTGCGATTTCTCCATCAGAATGGCAGCTGCGAGCTCCTGAGCGTCCACCATGTGAGAATTCCTGGTCATTACCATCCTCACTAAATCTGGCGGGAAGATGCGGCACAAGTTAACAAACACCCTCTCCCTGAGGTCCTGGTATCGACCTAAGGCAGGAGGCTCCTGGTGCTGAGGCACTGAGGGCAGGCGGCTTGTGTGGGTAGTAATGGGTGGAAGGGATAACTGGTGAAGGGGTGGAAGACTTGATGCTGAAAGGCCATGCGGTGACGAATGGGTTTGCCGGCCCCAAGGAGAGTGCCAAGCCTTCTCACGGACTTCTGGAAGGCTCTGGAAAGCATACGGATCATAACAAGGCTTAGGGGACTGCTGGTAATGTGGGTCCCAGTTCATCTGATGCTGTAGTGGCGGGTTAATCACAGAGTGGTTCCGTCGGGTTTGAAGTGGCGACCCCTTGTACATTTGGGAGTCCTGGAGCCCACCGTCCTGCCAAACGGAGCCCATCAAATTGCGGCCAAGAGGGGAGTTCTGAACGTGGGAGTGAGCCGATTGGGGGGACCGAGCTGAACATTCCCCTTGGAAACTGCTCCCAAATGGATGCTGAAAGTGGGGTGGGATGTAGGCCGAAGGGGACTGGAAGGCACGAGGAGATCCATGAGAGGTAGCAGAAGCTGGCAGGTCTTCAAGGACATAATCATGTTTTCTCCGCAGAGCTTGAGGAACAGCATAGCCATGAGGATGCTGGCCAAATCCAGGAGGAACGCGGCTTACAGCGTGGGAAAACTGGCCAGAGCAGTGATGATGGTGGCGAGGATGGTGGTGGTGATGGTGGCACTTGTGGCCATCGTCTAACACGGGGTCAGGGGAGAAAGAGTCTGAGCTTAAGCTTCCTTCACTGCCAAAGTCTGACAGCAGCGACCCACCTCTCAGATCAGCAGGGAAGAAGCGTTCAGGACTCTGTGGCACAGCCAGACCGAGGCTGGAGTAGTTCTTTACCATTGAGCTGTAGCTAGGCTCTGGAGACTCACATCTGTGGTAGGGTTCAGCCTGGCTTGGTCCAGAGGCTCCAGAAGCCCTCCCTCCACCGGTAACCCCAGGATGCTCCCAGTGGTCAAAGCTTCCTAATGACGGGGGTCCGCCTGGAGCAGGATACCCAATAACGCTGCTGCTACAGCTGCTGCTGCTACTGCTGCTTCCCCGACGCCCATCCACTTTGGACTGGATACGAAACCTGTCCTCCACGAGGTCGGTTAAGGAGCTCTGAAGGCTGGGGTTGGGCTGTTTCTTTGGGGTGCTCTGACTTGGCTCAGCCTCGGCCATTCCTACTGCCACACCGTAACTTTGGCTTTTCACTGTCAGGGCATCTTCCAGCAGGCCTCGAGAAGCTACTACTGACATTTTGGCACTGGCACGAAGCTCATCAGCCACGGCACGCTGGGGCTGGCTGCCTCTTTCAGGGTGGTAAAACTTGCACTTGTGGCCATATGTGCATTTCTTACCTAAGGGGCAAAGAAAGAAAAACATTCTTTATCAATGCATTGGAATGAAAATATATCATAGCATGTTGGTTCATGGAAAACTTTCGCATCGTTTTAATCTACGGGTAAGAAGGCACAACAACAAATACAGTTAATATTTGTACCATAAGGACACGGCTGCTTCCTGTGCTCAGGAATAATAGGCCTTTTCCTCAGGAAGTTCTCCAGACTGGGCCCGTGCCGTCCCAAAGGGTCATCTGGTGGCATGAACCTGGATACACAAATAATAGATTAAACAGCAATCAAACATATTCCTAAACAATAAATTAAATACATAGATACAACTGACAAATGGAGTGTCTTTTGTACAGAGGGGATTTGATCAGTGAAGCAATAGTGAAGAACAGTCAAAAGATCAAAGGAACAGAAATGAAAGTGTCTTATAAGCAAAAGGGAAGTCCTCAAAAAAAAATTGTGGCAAAAACGCATTATGCAAATGCAGAGGGAAACCGGCTTGGTTTTAACATCTTTACAAGTGTCTTTTGCACTGACAGAAAATTCGTTGTTTTCCGTGTTCTAAAATAATTAACTAATTCTCCAACTGAACATCCCTCAGGCACGTGTTCCTTACTTGTCATTTACAAAGGAGTACATCAGTAGACGCTCATCAATGAATTTCTTCCACTCTGGCTTTTCATTGGCCAAGTCGCGGTAGTTGTCATTGGAAACGATGATGCCGGCGGACTCGTACGCCAGTTTGACGATGAAGCGGTCATCGTAGCAGACCACTCTGCGTCCCTGCACGCGGCGAGACGGAGTGAAGACCAGAATCTTCTCTTTCTCGAGTCGCCGTAAGACGTCTTGGTCTAAAGGAAGACAGAATTCAGTTCAACGGGAAAAAGTTGAAGAAAGTTCCATGTTTGCTTCATTGAAGGAATAAAAACGTGAGCAATTGTTACCTGTGATGAGAGCGTCGGGACGGGACTGCTCTTTTCTCCAGGCAGGGACGAAAACAGTTATGTCTCTGTGGCCTTGCTCCAAAAACCAATCGACAGCAAGCTGGATGCCTTGGCAGGAGAAGACCTCCTTATTTCCATGACTGGAAGACATTTAGGGAACGGTCGGTCATGTGAAGACTTGTCTTACTTAATATGACCTAGTTTTGCCAACTTATACTCTACATCAGTAATATTAATCATTTACTGTGGTTTGTAGTTCCTTTGCTTTTTACTAATATTTAGACTGTAAGTTAAAATGTACATTGACATTGTATTTTATCTCGCTATACCTCTGCTTTTACCACTCTTATTTATTTATCGTGTCTATTTTTTACTGCAGTGAGAGTTGCCAAAGAAATGTTTATTAGAAAGATATATTCTATTCTATTTTACAAGATATGGTTTTATACGGGGGGCATCACGCATCACGCATTAGTGCATTCACAATGTAAAATATGCCTACGTAGAAGGCAGAAACCTTTTACTTCCAACATGTGGTCTTCCTCACCTCATGGCTACGTTGCTTCCATCAACAACAACTGGCCTGAGGTTCTCCTTGTCGTCCAGAACCTGGGAGGGACACAGCATCCGACAGGAGTCCAGAGAGGAGTTGCTCGAGGAGGCGAAGGAGCCGTTCAAAGAGGACAGAGGAGAGGAGGAAGTGGAGCCTCCTTGTTGCTCCATCTCGGTCTTGGTTCCCAGCTTGACCAGCTCACCCAGGATGTCGTTGATGAGTGCGTCGGGGCCCAATTTCCTCAGCACCAGCAGCACCAGCGCCTCGGGGTAGCCTAGCTTGAGAGCAAACTCCACTTTGGCGCGGTATTCCGTGGCGGGGTCGGTGGGAGACGATGCTTCTGGCTGTGGGGGGTCTGCAGGGGTTCGGTTTGGAGACAGGTCCAGCCTGACTGTCGGAAAGACTGACGAGGACTCTTGGAGGTGCACATCCTGCTGCTCTTGCTGAGGGTTTGGAGTTTCTGAATTGGACCCATTCTGGAGCCGCTCGTCGTCACTGTCAGAGAAGTTACTGCAACTGCTGCTGCTGCTGTAGCTTGAATTAGTGCTGAAGCTTGTGCTACTGTTACTGCTGCTACTCTGGGCTCCTTCGGTGACCTGCGGGACCCCTAAATGACCAGCGACCGCCACAGTGCTCAGGCCGACCTGCCGTTCAGCACCGTCCACGTGGAGGTAGTCCAGATCCAGCTCCAGGCTATGCATGTGGCCTGTTCCATCCTCCTGGTGGTCCTTCACGCCCATGAAGCTGCCTCATACATCCAGCTCCACGTCCTCCGTGACCTCCCGAGTGCCTGACAGACCCCACTGTAACTGCAGGTAAGAAGCAGCTCACTGACTCGTTGTGGGAGTGAAGCTTGGGGGAGACACAACAAGTGCATGGTTAGATTCCTGAGGACTCTCAACCCGGAGAATTAGTCGATGTGTTTGTGGGACATCAGGTCAGAGGCATCACGTTCTCAGTGGAACATGCGATACATTTAAAATCATATATGTTCCTTTTGCGATGCTTAATTAGCACAAAAGGTGAATGTTACCTTCAGACCAAAGCACTCTAATCCAACCGTACATCATTTAAAAGATTGGTTTTTTTTGTTTGTTGTTCTCTATAAAGATGAAATTAATCCGTACAAAACACGGTCCATTATATAGCAAGACTGCTGCAGGTTGCAAAGCACCTCCAAAGCACGCTTAAAGTTGCAAGTCGTATTTTTGCCACTGACAGACTCAGGTAGTAATCATATGACGACACCAGGGAAAGGACCCCACAGAGAAATAGTCGTGTGTCCTACCTTCAGGATTCTCTCAGATCTAAAGGGCGTCCGGTTCACATCGTGATCAAGTCAAAACCTCTGAGCTAAAGATCAGCTTTGTCTGCCTCTCCTGCCGTCTCAAGTAGCCTCCGCAATGCCAACAACTCCAGTTCCCTCCTCATCAGAAACATGGACATGAGTAGAGCCTGTTGTCTTTAAAGTCTGGCAGCTCCAGCTCCAAGCGTACCTATTGAGCCCTCACAACAGAGTTCACTAAATACATTAGGTAGAGTCTTTAAATGCAAGTCCTTTGATGATGCATTGAATACAGCAGGCTTTTAAAGGTAAAAGGGCAAGTTGGAACTTCCCTTACCTTACCTACCCTCCCACTTAGTTACTCATTTGCATTTTAGCAATAAGACTTCAGGCCAGAGACCAGAAAGCTGAGCCAAACTGCTCTGAGGACCTCATATAAGCATGCTCCCCCCTCCCATTGGACATGCCATGCTGGGCCCGCTTGTGTGTCGCCAATTGCAAAACCCTCATTGGCTGTGAGCTAAAAACCCTCCCAGTTATTTATGAATCCAAAAACGTGTGCACGGAGCTTTAGCCTCGGCTGCAGATTATAAATGTTACACGTGTGAAGGAACCTTTGTCATAACAAGCATTCATGAATCCTCACCACTGGCTGGCGCCTCTGGTCAAACCTGCAAAACATGACAGCAACAGATCGGGATTCTTGTTATCCAAAGGGACATTCGTCCTTGGAAATGTTGTCTTATAAGGAATGTTTTCTTTTTCTTTATGGACTTTTATTAATCCCTCGTGGGGAAATTGTTTCTCTGCATTTGACCCATCCCAGTGTTAGGAGCGGTGCCTTGCTCAGGGACACCTTGGTAGCACTTGGTCTTGCCGGGACTTGAACTGGTGACCTTCCAGTTGCCAAGCCAAGTCCCTATGGACTTCGCCACCACCGCCCATATGGTGGTGGAATGCATCATATTATAGTGACACTTTCCAATTACAACAGCAACACATAACCATAACTTAACCATAACACCATTTCAAACGTTGTCAGCAGTTGAATGGTCACCATTGGTGGTAATCGCTGCCATTGTGATTGCGATGCATCAATCAGGCCAAACTACCTCGTGAAGATGGAACCAAAGCATTGTTAAAGCGCATAAAGCGGGATGTTTTGAACACAAACACAACAACGTCTTTAGGCTTAGACAACAAAGCTGATGTTTAGTTTCGTGAAAGGTTTGTGTTTTGGGTCAAAAGAAGTGCCAGACCAAGAGAAGCACGTCAACACCATGTCGTCCTTCAGCAAACACCGGCTTCCTGGACGAAAGGCACGTGTTTCATGCTATGTTTCGCTTTATAATACATCACCTCAACAACGACTAATCGCTGCAGCTCCACCGAGCAACGATCCACTCACGATGAAGTCAAAGCAGGATTTATAGGCTTTTCATGAAGGATTTAAGAACCCTTGATAGAATAAAAGGCCCACAGCCTCTTTTCCTTTCCAGTGTGCTTCACTTGTTTGATAAACAAAGACGGATCTGTTGTGATGGGATGTTGTACCGCGACCCCTTTAAAATCAACATGTGCTGCTTGCTCCTACATCTCACACACACACACACACACACACACACACACACACACACTTAACAAAGGCCTCCTTAAGTGATCGTTATCCTCGCATCTAGTTCAGTCTCGTTTGCTCGATGCTTCACGTTCCCTTCGTACAGCATCGGGGCTTTTGTTCGTTGTGGTGCGGATTAGAGAACAATGGGCAGGTCCTTCTTACAGTTGCCTCGACTTGTCTTTTCGCTAAAGATGATTTCAAGTCAAAGGTCGGCGCTCACTGGATCCAACGCATTTAACACCGCTTCACAAAAACAGCCGCCGGTGTCAGTGTTTGATTGTTAGGTTATTTATCCGTGGAAATTCCCGTGAGGGGTTTTTCCAAAGCATCAAACTGATTCCAGGTCTGGTACACGGTGTTACCGCGGGACGGCGAAGCACTTACATGAAAGCAGTGTCTGTCAAGCATCTCAAGGAATACTTGAATTGGAATAAAACCTTTGATAGCGCTGATTTTGAAGAAGCGACACAAATAATACTTCAGCAGGAAATATAACCAGACTGTTTTACTACGCTGAGCGAACGTGAAGTTTTCCATGGTTACCGTGAGAACAGCTGCTTTAAAGACGTCTTAGCTTACTCATATTATCCCTACATGTTGATACATACAGGACAGCCATCTTTTTAAAATAAAAATATATGCGAGTGTCAATTTGGATACTTCCATTAGTGGACTTTCCTGTCGCACGCTTCTTTCTTATTGACTTAAGGACTGGGTGGTGGGGTCTCAAATCGGACATGGTTGCTGTACACCAATTGGAAAATAGTTAACATCATTACAGAATGCTACATTTACCAAAGAGACCATTTATTTCTAACACCAGTATAGAGGAACGTAGTGAATGCAATTTTAATTGATGCAATCATAAGTTTTTGACATGTACAAGTAAACCACCGGAATAATCTTGCTCTCTTTAACATTAGTACCTGAACAATACATTACTTTGAACTAAGTAAAAGTCCAGCACCCTAACCCGTTTTCTTTAGGCACTTGAAACACAACGATTCCCAACACATTGAGTCAAAAGTCTCTTGGCTAAAGCACCGGAAAGCAGGGTCCTCTTAACGTCTCGACCCGACGTCTCAGCTGCCACGCCGCTGTTTGTCCCCCTGGATGCCACAAGAGAGCTGGAATAATTTACTTCACCAACAACAAAAGAGGCACAAAGGGAAAGAGTGAGAGTGTGTGTGTGTGTGTGTGTGTCAGGGGGTGGGGGGAAGAAGTGTGTCTGGCTTGCCGTCCTTCAACAATGCAGCTGCCTCCCAATCTGTCCCCCTGTGACGGTGGCATTGTTCTCACTCCCGAGCAGCGTGCACAGACGGAGGCTGGGGGGCTTTTTAAACCCGTTCACCCCCGCACCGCACACACACACACACACACACACACACACACACACACACACACACACAGGTTGCCAGACGGAGACTTTGAGGAGTCAGCAGAAATATGAAAGTGACGCAGCGAGTGCGAATGGCCTCGTCAGAATCAGCCTGGATGCATTATCATGGCTCTAATTCCTCTGCTCTGACTTTACACACATATGTGAAATAAGACGAATATAACATCATATTGGTGGATCTGCTCTAGAAGCTCTCCTATGGTGAAAAAAGCCCACATAATCAAATCCGGAGGACGAAAAGCGTCTGCCGTAGTTCATGAAAGTAAATTACATTAAAGCAAATCTCATTTTGGAAAAACAGAAGCTGTTTCCGAACAATTACCACATTATAAAAGTACAATGACATCACTGTTGTGCAATATGTTTTAATGCTGTCCTTCGTTCTTTGTGCACGACCCAATACCGTAACTACAAAGCTGTAATATAACACAGAACATATAATGCGTACTACATTCATCGAGCAGCTATTTAATTACTTCCTACTATTCACTTCACTTTCTATAACGTTGCTGCTTTCCCTTTTAGTAATTGGAATGTTAAATAGTTATTTGATTCTAAATGTGTGTTATTGTGTGCATGCCACTTCACTAAACAATGTGTGTCTTCATCAGTAGTGTTTCTTTGCTGTGACAATGTAACATTCCCCTCTGAGGGACTGAACTACCTTTTGTTTCGTAATACAACCTGAAACGTATTCATGCTCATCATCACTTAAGATTTAGTGAAATATTGTCTCTTATTATTTCGCAGTCTTTCCACAGCAAATACTAATTATATTTTCACTGTTTTAGTTCTGTTTCTTCTTCTATTTTAAGATTGTTTAAATGTTTATTTTCTACTTTTTTTATTTCTAATAATGTGCAATACTTTGTTTTACATTCTGCTGCAACGAGAACATTTCCCAATTTGGGATCAATAAAGTATATCTTATCTTATCTAGTACTATAACTGTGGCTGCTGTGGAATATTAGAGAAGTCGCATTTTCTTTTGTGAAGAACATGGATGTTGACACAAAATAGCTTTAGCGAAATGTCACAAATGAACACGCAATGAATGACCTACAGAAACCAAACTATGGATATAAAACCAAATGATGTTCATTATGGAATGTTTTATAACCATTTTTTGCTTTCAACACTCTTTTTGAAAGAATATGAATGACTTTTAGTGTGATTTGATGTACTGACATGTTGGTGATATTCATATGGAATTAAAAACAGTTTACGCAAAATAGACTTTATCGACGAGCATAAAACGGATCACTTTCTCCAGTAAAGACCGGCTTTAAGGGTTTTGCGATTATATACATCTGCACAGGAAGAAATGATGTATGTTTGGGAAGATTGTGCTACGAGCTGAAGGAAGATTGCTGACTGACAATCTGATATCAAAAATAACATAAGAAGCCTGTAATGGCTGCTTTATGGCGTTCTCTGCAAATCAAAACTCCAAGAATATTGATTTACAAAATGCATTTTCTGTATTTCATTCAACGTCTTTCAATGTCATATATAAAACAGAATGAGTTGTAATCTGACCTGTTTTTGGTTTCAGCAACAAACATTCAGCGACTTTTCTGTTGAACAAAATCGCTGCAACTGGTCGTCATTTATTTGCGTAGTAATTCAGATTTGTTGGTTGCAAACTCAACATGACGTTCATAAAGATTATTTCAGCTCAGAAAGGCTTCTCAATCTTAGTAAAAGGTTTTCAAACAATTACCACATTATAAAAGTGGTAATATATATATATATATATATATATATATATATATATATATACCTGGCTGCTAAATCCTCAGAACTGTTACAGGATGTGTATTTTGTAAATTGTGTAACTTTTTTTATTATAATTGATGCATGCTTCTTCGGTAACATTAAGCTGTCTTTGGCTCTGCTGTAACAATGTGAATGCCCCCTCTGTGGGACTCATATAGGTATTCTGACTCTGATTCCATTTGCCAGGGTTTGGAATCCAAGTCCGTACGAACATAAGGAAAGAAAAACTCATCTACCAAGTACTTTCTCTATAGGTGTGTACGTGGGTGGGGGATCTTTCCACAGTGAGCAGATGCTTCGGCCTCCACCTCAGTGACCCAGCCTGCCTG
The DNA here is from genome assembly GCA_036324585.1 of Champsocephalus esox. Classification (NCBI taxonomy): domain Eukaryota; kingdom Metazoa; phylum Chordata; class Actinopteri; order Perciformes; family Channichthyidae; genus Champsocephalus; species Champsocephalus esox. Next base: position 7,738,479 of record CM070482.1, on the reverse strand, counting down.
CACTCTGTATCTCAGTAGGTGTCATGATGATCCCCGGGTTAGCCCCCATGGGGGAGTGTATGGAGGGATGATCCCCCCCGAGGCAGACCCTGACCGGTCCCTCAGGGCCGACGCATGGCTGCCATTTGCCGGCTGAGCCCGGAGAGCCAGTCTGCCACACAGAGACCGGCTGGGAAGGGGGACAAAGGGGGTGTTCAGGGTTGTGGGGGGTGGGGCTATATATGGGCAGAGGGGGCAACAGATGCCTCCTGAAACCACAGGGGACCTCCATGAAAGCATCCCCCCCCCTCCTGCAACTGGTGGTGTCCAGATTCAGCCTCAGTGATACATATCACCACTGTCTGTGGGTAGCACCCACTTTCACCTCTCAGCTGTGCAGACTCTCAGTCCCTTACGTCTTTTTTCTACTCCCCTGTTACTGAACCCACGAGCATATTTCTTCATATTTTGTTCCGCAACCATCACTAAATACAATATATCCTTATTTGGGATTGACACAATCACCACAGTAAAATCCTAACTAAAACCCCACCTGTTCAAATAAGTCCTGTAGTGCTCACCATCATCTGTTCCCATCATTTGTGTCCACTTTGATTGTCTTCTCCATGTTTGCGTGTTTGTGTTTTTATCATGGTTTGTTGCAGTATTTATACAATTGTACGGTGTCCTTGGGTGACGTGGAAGGCACCCTTAAAAAAAACTAGTACTATTATTATTATTTATGAAATTCGAGTGAAATTGAACTTGTTATTGCATTGTTGGGGACACCCAAGGAATGTCACACAAAGCCTTTCCGTCCACCTCAATTTCACTCATGAACACACTTTATATATCTACTTAAAGCTTCCTAAGTGAATGGAGTATAAACTACTTGGTAAATTGCATGGCAACACATCCAATAGTTGAGATTTCATTCTAGAGGTTGTAGACGAACGGACATTGCTACCATCTGTTAGCATAGCTTAAACATACTATGCTTTTATTAGAGGCTTAGTGTGTCTATAAATACATGTTTGAGTGTTTTCTTAATATGGAGATTTGAAACTTTTAACATGTAAAACAGATTTAAGCTAGAGACAAAAGATCATCATAACTTTGACAGTTTCTTTGTCTGGCTAACTCTTTGCAGTTGTTGAGATTTGATAAATGTTATGCTGGAAGTTGTAGACGGACGGACATTGCTATCTGTTAGCATTGCTAAAACATACTATTCTTTAATTAGGCTTTGCGTTTCTATAAATGTAACTGTTTTAGTGTTATCTTAATGTAAAGATTTGCAACTGTTAACATGTAAAACTGATTTAAACTAGAGAAAATAACTCAACCATCACAATAACTTTTACAGTTTCTTTGTCTGGCTAACTCTTTGCAGCATTTTGGTCATATAAGCATACAAAAGTAAGCTGTTGTTGAATTAAACTTATGAGTCAAGTTCAAACACTATATGTTTGTGGAGCATGATTAGGGACATTTCAAGACAAAAAAGGATGTAAACAATGAACAATGCAAAACACTACAACTTATGATAAAACATGATAAGGGTGCTTTCAGTATTCCTTAATATGTAAACCCAGGGCAAAAGCACAAGAAAATAAAAAACACTTACCTCACAGCTCCAAGAAAACGCAGCCAAACAGGGAAGGCAACAACTCCTACGAAATTCTTTCCAGCAACGGTACCTTTGGTCATTCCAACAATAAAGCACAAAGTCAAAAATAACTTCAGGGGGAGTTTCCCAATAATGGTGGTGGTAAATTAAGCCCAAAATTCCTTATTCAAGCAAAATCTCAGTATCCAATCTCCAGTATCCAGTACTTAAAGAGTTGGAGAAAGTAAAGCTTTGATTCAATCCAAGAGTCTGAGCAAAATTAGTTTCCTGGTAGCAGCAATCCTATGAGAACAGCCTTGTTTTTGGTTGAGAAGCAGAGTGCAATGTCCTGAGGCGGCAGGTTAAGCAGTGTGACTGACAAACAGATGGAGTGTAACGCATCTAGCAGCTTCCTCCTCCTCCTCACACTGGGTCTGCCTCCTGACCAATAGGAAGGCAGAGATCTGACCACAGACACACACGTCTCACTTTTTCTGTCTTCACTGTAGATTCTGTACATACACACACACTCACCCCTCTCTCCACCAATAGAAAGGGACCCTAAGATAAGCAAGGATATCTCCTCCCCCAAACTACACACACACACACACACACACACACACACACACACACACACACACACACACACACACACCACACACACACACACACACACACACACACACACACACACACACACACACACACACACACACACACACACACACACACACACACACACACCACACACACACACACACACACACACACACACACACACACACACACACACACACACACACACACACACACACACACACACACACACACACACACACACACACATCACACACACACACACACACACACACACACACACACACACACACACACACACACACCCACCCGCCGGCTTGAGCCATGAATGGACGAGAAGGCGTGAGTTGACAATGGTGGGGAGGGGGACACAAAGGAGGACCCTCGGCGGGCAGCTGCACACACTCTCCATGCTCAGGGCCATTACATACACACATGCACGCACACACACAAACACACACACGCACAAATACAGATACACGAGGAGAAAGAACGAATGAAAAAAAACCACATAGGACCGAGGACTGAGCCCTGTGGAACACCTGGCCCGCTGGGGACGGCTGCCGCTCCGACCTCTTTGTTTCACGGTTGGGGGATTGGCTTGACTCAGACAATGAGACAAATTATGTTAAAAGTTTTGTGTGTGTGTGTGTGTGTGTGTGTGTGTGTATGTGTGTGTTCATATGGCTGACGGAAAGTTAGCAGGTGGAGTAGGAAGCTGTGAAGGGTAAAAAGCCTTGAAACTAACGAGGTGCAGTAAAGAAAAAGAGTAGGAAAAGGAGTTAAAAAAGAGAGGGGAAGGCTTTATTGTTCGGACACAGGCCTGACAAAATGGCGGGGTCTTTTCAAAGGCCTCAGATTGTGAGGAGGGGTATTACTTAACGGCTCAGAGTAAGTCAGATACAAAGACTGGCTGCCTGTCAGGCTGGACTTAAACAGGTCCAGCAACCAGGCTATTTTAACTTCAGAAAGGAGGAGGTTTATTATTTTCCCCAACTCTGCCAATGGAACAAAACATGACTTATCTTTCATAGAAAAGGGTGTGAATACATGCCAAAACAAGCTGTCAAGAAGAAATAAAATCCTTGTGCAATACGTGAGAAATGCCTTAGCCTAATTTAATATGATTATACAACAAGTAAATCAATAGAGCATTACTACTGCCAAAGTAAGAATAAGTGCCTTTCTTAGCCAGAAGATTAAGAGTCTACAGCAGCTCTGTGGAGCAGTGATTTGAGAATTGTTAAGTACTGAAAGCAGGCATCAGTTTTATAGTCTTTGTTTATATTTTATTTTCATGATTTACATAAAATGTTTGCTAGTTTACTTATTGCAACGTTCTTGGACAGCTTCTTGTTTTTAGATTAAACTAAATTACTTTCTTGCAGTTTAATCTCAATTTTAATGTCAAGATCCCTGACCATAATTCAACCTTTTGTAGTTTACAGTTTGAACATTTACTAGCTTCTTCCTGTCTTAAGTGATTTTTGTAATGGTTCCAGAAAGACAATTTGGGTAAAATGTTTTCACAGCCGTGCCGTCACAGTCTGAATGAAAGGGGATGTGTGGGACGTATACCATTCAAAATGAAAATCTTTAAATGTAACCTATGTTACCGAAAGTCCTTCACAGTTTGCGGCACCTGTTGGAGCATCATGCACAGTATATGACTTTATATATCCAGCCCCTAAGACAGGGGTGTCAAACTCAAGGCCCGCGGGCCAAGTCTGGCCCGTGACTTCATGTTATGTGGCCCCACAAGAGCTTGCAAAGAATATAATATGTGTATTATAAGGTAACTGCATGTAGTTACAAATTACATGCATCTATTTTTTTAATTTAAATATGCCTTTTTTTTAAGTTAGGTTTTTTCTAAATGTTTTTCCAGAATTTGGCTTTTCTTTTTAAATAATTTTGTGACATTCTCACTGAAGAGACTTGCAGTTATTTGCTCTAGACTTCTGCTTTCAGACATAGTTAATTATGAAGTTATACCCTATCCGATAATAATCCAATGCAGAGGCAATGATGTAATATAATAAATAAATGCATTATTTTATATATATTAAATATTTATATATGTATTTTTATATAGCTTAATGTTACAACCGGCCCTTTGAGTGCAACCATGATGCTGATGTGGCCCGAGATGAAATTGAGCTTGACACACCTGCCCTAAGCCATTTTCAATATACGTGCCTTTACTTTCTGTTCCCTTCAGTGTGCATGTGTGTGTGTTTAGTCTTAATCCACAGTATGTAACTATCCATAGCTGAGCCCTTAATTATAGTGAAGTTCATAGGAATTGAATATGCAAATGTGACTTCTTTCTTTCTTCTCAGTGTTATTACAAAGCCAGACCTGTTCTGGCTTAGTAATAACACGCCTGCAGCGGTATTTAAACGTATCCTTTTTTACTGTCTTCAGCATCATTTAGAAGTTTGTTAACACTGATGTTTTAGAGTAGACTCGGGCTGATTTTGACCTGATAAAAAATAGATTATTGGTAAATCCTGTGGTATTTGTAGACAGAGTGTAAATGGTGGCATGCGATGTAGACATCCTTGCTCAAAACTGTAGGTTACATAAAGAAAATCTCCATGTTTCTTTGGAAAAGGCTTGCTCATCTTTTTGAAATGAGGCCCGTAACTGACAGTAAAAATAGTGCATTGCATTTCACATAATTAAGTCAAATATTTTTTTTAAATGCAGTAGCACGTGGCTTAATTTAAGCATTTATATCTCCAATTTTCTTCTTGTTTTGGGTTTCTATCTTTATGATTTATTGCACCTATTGTAAGTTGCTTTGAATAAAAGCATCAACTAAATGAAAGTTTATTTAGTTTAAATAAATCCTGCAATAATGCTAGTTAATGTAATAATTTAGAATACGCAAATGATTTAAAGGTCACCTATCATGCTATTTTTAGGCAATAGCATAGATCTCAGATATTTCAAAATATATAAAAAACATGTCGATGAAGTGTTTTGCTCAAAATACCAAACAGATCACCCATTCTAGCCACGCCTCATATCCCTCTATTTCATTCCCTGTTTCAAAAGTGCTGATTTTGGGTATATAGCTTTAAAAAGTGATTTTTAAAAAATAGGGGCGGAGCTTATGCAGGAGATTCTACCGGCAGCTACCGTCTAAACTAAATGCTGCCGTGATGAAACTCCATATCATGGATTATCAAGGATCTGAAACAGTCTGGAGCTCAAAGGCTTTCTCTCTTGCCGGTTACACCACAAGGTGAGTTCCTTTCTACTTCCTGCTTCTTCACACACATGCTCTCCAGCACAGGTTAGCTCTGAGTGCTAGCCATGCTAATGTAAACACCGACCATATTACGTCCAAAACAGTCGGGCATTGTTTCTGATAGCAGCTTTCTGATTGGGCCGTGGGTCCACATTTCAGATGTTACGTCATATCGGACGCAAATCTGGATCAGCTCCGTTGTTCCCCGTTTTTAGAGATTTGGGTACGGAGGAAAAGAGAGAGGGGTTTATTTTCTGACGCTGCGTGAGTTCCCCGACACACCGGGGACACATGTTGATGTATACAAGACATCAAAAAGTGCATTTTGCATGATCGGTCCCCTTTTGCGAGTTTATTATAATTGAATGTTTAATACAATGTATGGCTTTCTTGTTAACATACTATCATATGCATGTATTATTGGTTTACATTAGCTCATTATGTCAACTTCATAATTGGGAAGTGAGCATCGCGAAGGGCTCCCTTGACAAAAAGCAATGGGGCTTCCCAGCAAACGTTTATGATACTGATCACTGTTTGTTCCGCAGGATATTCACAGCACTTCTTGATTTTTAAATGCAATCAGTAGAAATAAAAAGCTAACGTTATGCTATAAAAAAAACCACATCACGGTCTCATAACGGCAGTTATTGTTCAGCATTTACGTTTGGTAGAATATCCAGTCATTTGTTAGCAACCACTGTATACATATGACCTATGAAGAATCAAACATTCACCACTGATGTATTTACTATTTACTCTTTGGATTGTTTTAACCACAGACCTTATTTCAGCCTTCGTCCCTCGAAAGAAACATTGACTTTGAGACGAGAGAAGCAGAAGTGCTAAAATGCTAAGTCATTTCCGGGTTTTAGAAATCATTAATGCACCACTCTTACAATGCAGAGATGGCAAAAAGTACACACATCCTTTACTCAAGTAGAAGTACAGACACTCGTGTTTAATAATACTCTGGTGAAAGTAGAAGTACTGACTAAACGTCTTCACTCAAGTGAAAGTAAAGAGGCTTTGAAGTGTACTTCAGTAGAAAGTACCCATAACTAGCAGCTGCTTTAAAGAGTACCTGACCTCCCTTTATATCAATAGAACAATAATGTCGTTGTTAGCTAATGAATGTTTCCATGCTGAACAACGGCAACATGACAACGTTTCCATTGGTCCCTCTTCTTTAGAGAAGACCAGGAAGTGATGGATACACGGATCGTGTTCAAATCAAGGCACGCAATGACTCTAAAGAATAATGATCACGCACCAAACACACATTCAGACTAAAGGAACCAGCTGTTTGGGAAATGAGATTTTTTTTTCTGATACCAGCAAAATGTGCTTAAGTACAGTAACGAAGTATTTGTCCTCCACTACTTCCCACCTCTATTAAAATAACACATGACTTAGTGTATCACCTTACAGTCACTTTATTGAGATAGATGTGGCTCTCTGCTCCCCCCCTCCCCCCTGACTTGCAGTGACTCTTTAATTGGGGCTCAGCTGACAGCGTTCCCCTCGGGGGAGAGCCTGAGCACCATCTGCTCGTGCGGCGGGATGAACAGGTGTCCTGCTCCCTGCCGACGGCGGCACCTTACCCAGGCTGTGGACGCAGAGAAGCTGCTGTTTACACTAGATAAACCGGAGTGATTCTCTTTGACCTGTGCGGCTCTCCTACCTCCAACAAAAGACGAGACATATGGAAGTGCCACCAAATCTCACATGAAAGTAAAAGCATGTTATTGCCATTCTGAGTCAGTTTCAACTGTTTTAGTTTGATGGATGTATCCATTCATACGTTGTTTCTAACATGGATGATTATATTATATATATTGTATTTTAAAGATTTTCTGAAGCCTACAACCCGCAAAAGCATCAATGAACATTTAGCATATCTATCTATCTATCTATCTATCCATCCATCCATCCATCCATCTATCTATCCATCCATCCATCTATCCATCCATCCATCCATCTATCCATCCATCTAATCTATCTATCTATCTATCCATCCATCCATCCATCTATCTATCCATCTATCTATCCATCTATATCATCTATCTATCCATCCATCCATCTATCTATCCATCTATCTATCCATCCATCTATCCATCTATCTATCCATCCATCCATCCATCTATCCATCTATCATCTATCTATTATTGGGAAGGTAAACCTATTTCCCATTTTACACAATCCGAATGGATCTGGATGTAAACAGTTCTACATTTCATTTTTCAGAATATTAGCGATGACTTGTTTTTGGAAGAAAAGAAAAGTTGTATTCTGTCCAACAGACTGACATTGATAGTGGAATTAGTGGCATGTCTTTGAGTTGGAAGAAACTCCACACGGAAAGTCTTCAGATAATTTGTGGACTCAAATTCTGCAGGAACATTTTGTTGAAGCAATGTGTACGAATACAGTTTCTACCGCCTCTGATCTACCCAAGCTGTAACAGGACGGCGTAAATACAGTTTAAGACATGTATGAACAAACAAAAACAACTCCACGTTTGATTGATATGAACATAATAGCAAAGGACACAGTGTTCTTATTAGGAACGCACCTCCACACACTCTTTCTGTTTCCTCACAGTTCATTTCGCAACGTGGCCGAAACAGGATACCGACTTTGGATGAATATGAGATTGCGTTGATAATGTTTCTGCTGTATCTTGTTTTGTTCCACCGTCTGTACTCAAGTCTTTCTTGTAATGTTTAATTGAACTATTCATATTTTAGACTGCACTGTAACTTTTATCCATGTATTTTTCCTTAATGTTTATTTTATTAGCTTTCCTTTTTTAATGCTTAATGTCTTTCATTTTTTTTTGTAAAGCACTTTGAATTGCCCTGCGTTGAAAAGTGCTCTATAAATAAACTTGCCTTGCCTTTCTTGTGAAAATGATTTCGCTTTTCAACGAGATACAGCTTACATACCTCGCTAAAACCTCGACTCGTGCTTTCCTCTTTCTCGAAGTTCATGAATGATCAGATCCTTTCCTTCTTCAACATATTTATGAAATAAAGATAGAAATGCGCCCTATAGTCCAATCATTTCAGATTCAAGGCTTTCTTGTCATATGCACAGGAGCTACAGTGAAGATGTGGCAAATCTTAAGTCTTATGCTCCTCCAACAATACAACGTAATATATATACGACATAAAACAATAAAGCAAATACAACAAAAAGTCCAAGAAGAAACAGAGTAGAATAAAATAATAATAATACGGTTTATTTCGAGGCGCCTTTCAGGACACCCAAGGTCGCCTTACAGTGCATTTAAAAGTTAAAACAGCTAAAACAAAAACGGAACACAATTGAATCGAACCGACAAGGCAAGACAGCCGCGTAAAAGCATAGAACAGGCAAGACAAGAGAGTGGAGAGACGGGGTGCAAATAGTGCAATATTATGTTGCAAGACCAATGTTAAAGCAAGTAATGCAGTAAACTCCATGTCCACAAACAAGTGAACAAGTTACTGCAGAATTGTAATTGTACCTTTCTGACTGACATACTTCGTACTCGTTTAGCACGTCGTCACCATGAGCAGAGAGACTACTCCTCCTGCTTGATTACAGCAAAGGCTTGGGGGTTAGGTGGAAGCCTTTTCACACTGACTGACTGAAATCTACTGAGTGAGGATAAGAAGAGAAGAAGGGGAAGGTGTGGAGATAATCCGAGCAGAGGGATGGATGGATGTGAGAGTGGAGAAGCAGCAGGAGAGAGGCTGCAGCAACACTGATCCACGGATTACTGCTGCCCCTTGACAAGAGAGGAGAGGAGGATGCTGGGAGAGGAAGGAGAGGTAGTCCAGCTGGTCCACACACACCACACACACACACCACACCACACACACACACACACACACACACACACACACCACACACACACACACACACACACACACACACAACACACACACACACACACCACTCACACACACACCACACCACACACACACACACACACACACCACACACTCACACACACGCACACACACCACACTTAATGCTATACTAACAGCCCCCACATGCTCCTACCTTTGCAGAGGGTAGCCAAACTAACCAGACCACATGCTGAGAGTGTGTGTGTGTGTGTGTGTGTGTGTGTGTGTGTGTGTGTGTGTGTGTGTAGAGGGGGGATGGTTCAGAGAGAAGGTCACCAAGGACTCTTTTTTTTCCACAAAAGCTTGGCCTTAGGCCCAGTGCCCTGTGGGTCACTTAAGGAGGCAAGGACACACACACACGCACACACGCGCACACCACCTGCTGTTCGCGCAGGCTCCCGTTGGTGTAATGGAGATGGAGTGATTCAGCAGACGCACAAAGCAGGACACATTGCTGAGATTTACCGCATAGCTCAGGTCAATACAAACTTCCAAGGCAACCTCTTTCAATGTTCACTTCTCAAAGCATATTTTCCACCAAACCGTAAGAAAAGCAGCAGATCTTCACTTTTGAGGACCTGATAAATGGTGGATAGAAAGTTCCCATACAAATACCCTGAGCTATGACCTGAATTATTCTGTCCCCCTCTCCGAAAGAGAGCCAATGGTTACCTATTGAAACGTTGTAAATGTTTCAGAGTTGCTGATCTTTCTGGGATTCCTGAAGCCCAGAGTTTGAGGGGTTTATTCCAGAAAGAGGACATCGGGGACATTTCCAAGAGATAGGAACATCTACGCACATATACGCACACACACACACACACACACACACACTTATAAATGCCTTCTAATTAAGTCATGATAGATCGTCCCAACAGGGGGTGTGTGCAAATATCAGCATTTCCATATATGCTAGTGCATGCTTAAGTGTGTGTGTGTGCCTACGTAAGTGCGACCATGTGTCTGACCGTGTGCAGGTGTGTGTGAGTGAGTGTGTGTGTGGCACTGGGGCGAGTGCCGGGTCACAGGGGTCACAGAGGAACAAAAGAGCGGAGCAGCTCCCAGCTGCCGGGCCAAACGTCACACAGCCACATCCCCCTTCCCTTTCAAAGGGAGCGTGCCGCTGTCCTGCTTCTGCTGACACACACACACACACACGCACACGCACACGCACGCACGCACGCACACACACACACGCCCCGCCCAGCAGTCCACAGTCATGTCTTGAGCTGGCTGCAGCAGGCGACAGGGTAAAAGGGCACTTGGGGACATATGCAGAGCATGCATGGATGCAGATGCACAACACAGACGACCATCTGAACTCACACATCAGTGCTTCCTGCAGACTTTAACAACATTTCGACCGTTAAAAGACACACAAACAGACACTGATGAAGCAGCCTACTTGTGGAAATAAAGGATGTTAAATATTGACACTATTGGACTCCCACTTTCTTCACTTTTTAATTTCTGACTATACAGATCTATTACTTCAGTTAAAGTGCCAACATAAATACTTAAGTATAATTAAGTGAAAGCACCAACTATGGAAGAATGGCCTATTCTGAGTGGACGAGGACATTTAAATAATAATGCTTTGTCACTTTTCTACAATCAGTACAAAAATACTTTAAAGGTCCAGTTCAACTCAATATTATGAAATTAGCCTCCAATAGTTTTGGTTGTATCTGCCCACAGTCCTGCGCTACCCACCTATGAGATCAATAAACTGTGAGTTTGTATTTTGAGCCACTTTCCCAAGCAGAGAAATAGTTTTTAAAAAAAACGTTAAAATGTGTCCTCAGTAACCGGAGTGAGATGTAATTCCACTCGTCTCCATTGCATTGGGGTGGAGACAAAGGGAGACAAAGAAAATCCTGGGTGAATAAAACTTTAAAAAAAATGTACTGCCAGATGCCGTCGATGCAGATGCACGTGATAAAATAATGCATCATCCTTTCTAATACAAACCAACCACATTGTCGTCTAACCTCTTAATGCAACTTACGAACAAATAATTAATTATTCTTCTGCACTTAAACAATGAAATCTGATATAAAAATAAATAACACAGCAGAGATGAAGGGCATTTTGCTCAGAAGGCGGCCAGCCACATATTAATATAATGAGCCAATTCTAGTTGAGATTTAAAGGGGCCCAATAATGCTTTTAGAGGGCTCTGGTTTCAGACAGAGGGTGAAAAGAGGTGCTGTAGGCAGACAAATAAAGAGCTTTATGAACATTAAAGCATGGAGACATGTCCCAGTAGAGACACTACATACTGATATGAACCTGAAAATGCGTCTTTAAAATACAGTAAAACACAACATGACGTTTCCAAGCGCAGAAGAGTCGCCAATCCAGTGATTTAACTAAATATCTGTGTATAATAAACAACTCAACAACTACTGCACTGCAATCATTTAGGAATGTCTGACTATACTTAAGCATGTCAGTATGTAGAAATACAATGTTGCTTTACAGCAGGATAAAGTACATTAGCTAAATGTGTCTTCAGTCACTCTCCTCTATCCCTTCTGTCAAACCTGAGCGTCGGCTTTTTGTGTTTCTGTAATGTGTGTTGAGTTACTGCACAAAATCACCTTGACATCATGAACATAGGCTGTCAGCGGCTAAATGCCTTTTTTGTTTCAGCTGTCAAGACATCTACTTTGCATAAGATCAAGGAGAGAGAGAGGGTGTGTGTAATGGTGTGTGTGTTTGAGAAGAGCAAACTGTACATGTTCAGCAGCCTAAGAGCTGCCTGAATGAACTACATTTTCTTCAGAATTTGAGTGAGTATAATGCTAACAGAAACACTAACGACAGTTTGGGTGCATAGTTGGAAGAAGTAGATCATTTACTTAAGTACAAGTGGATACAAGCACAGTGTAAAAATACTCTCCTAGTAAAAGTCCTGCATTCAAAATGTTACAATCTTACAAATAAGTTTAAAGTACCAAAACTAGTAGTACTCATTATGCAGAAAGAACAATTTCAGAATAATATATATTATATCAATGGCTTATAATTAGTTATCCATGAATGTGTACAATATGTTCATTTTGCAGCTACTAAAGAGCCATCAAAATATATTAGTTTATTTACAATTTGTGTTAATTATATGAACTTGCAAAGTAAAATAATAAAGCAGCATAACATGGAACTACTCGTACAAGTACATCAAAACGTTACTTAAGTACAGTACTTGGTAAATGTACTTCCACCACTGGTAAACAGTATACACGCTACACAGAGATTATAAGGACTTTACGTAACGGCAAACAACCAGGTTTGCCATTACCTGCCGTAATGTATGTATGTATTTTAATCTACGGTTTTTCTGCTAATCATGTACTTTGGACTAGCCATTACGACGCCATTTTAGTAAACATGTATTTATTGACTTCATTTAGCATGCTAGAAGGCTTTGTGTTCAATAACAAAGAAGCATTTTGTGTTTACTGACGTTAAATAGACGTGTTTACCTACTATCTTTCATATCGAGGTAAAAAAGAGGAATGACAGGAAGTCACACTTACTTTAACGTAGCATACAATGCGTCCTGTGTGAATCCTCCATCACTGAATAAGGAACGGTCCCGCAGAAAGTGGAAATATAACAGCCTGCTGAAGAAACAGTGGCCCTTTCTCATTTCTCGAACTCCCCTCCTCGACTCCCCTCCTCGACTCCTATCCTCGATACTTAGTCCCGCCCACAGGAGATGCGAGCAGAGGAGCCGAGGAGGGGAACCGAGGAGAGAGGAGGGGAAGCAGCAGGCGGTTAGAGAAATGAGAACTCCTCTCCTCTGAGCAGTCATCTTAAAGAGACGTTCATTAATGATGACAGGAGGCACAGCAGCCCTCTGTCTGATGGACAGATGTGTTCATGGCCACTTATATATTTACTTTGATTCATTCACAGTGCGGTATAATGAGACAATAACAGGCTACAGATGCGGACATGCACACACACACACACACGCACACATATATATGTGTATATATTTATATAAATATATACAATTTCAGAATAAAGCAGAGCACTCTCATAACTCGTAACACTATCAGAGAATGGATATATCCCCCCCTCTCCCCTCTGGTCGCTACAATGAGGAAAATAAATTACGGGCCAAAAGTTGTATTTACAAGTATTAAAAGTAAGCAGAGGACACCAAACCAACAGACCTGTCTGTCCGCTGCATCTACGCACACACTGTACCACACACACCTACACACCTACACACACCTACACACACCTACACACACCTACACACACACACACACACACACACACACACACACACACACACACACACACACACACACACACACACACACACACACACACACACACACACACACAGCTCCTAAAACAGGCTACAGCCGTTGTGTATTTTATTGTGAAGCACTGAATGGTTTTAGAAAACATATCGACTCTTTGTTTGTAGATATCTACTAAACTAAAGCAAATAAAGAGAGTAGGCCTGTTATACTGAGCGATATATATTATACACACTGCTCTGCTTTCTGCAAGGACGTCACCTCACAGCTGTTCTCTCTGTAAACATGCGTCGCGATGAAAGCAGTTTCTAAAATAATATCCAGGGGATGCATGCAGAGCTGTCATTGGCTGAGATAAGTCCGGCCGTGCGTCACGACTCTTTGAAACATCTCTGTTCCCGGAAATGCATCCGCGAAGGAGCCGTGGAGGACCATGGAGGACCCATCAGTGTATCCTCGGTTATAGCTCCTCCAGAGAGGCTCCTCGATGCTCGATGCTCGGTCCTCGACGTGCATTTAGAGAAATGGGATGTCCTTCAACATGGCGCGCTAAAATTAATTTCCGGGTCACTACCGGAGGACAGAGGAGTCGAGGAGTCGAGGAGGGGGATTTGATGAAATGAGAAAGGGCCAGTGTGTTTCTACATCTTCTGTAGACGCAGAATGTCTCTGTGTGCTCACTGTCACCACCTAGCGGCAAACACCAGCATCAGCCCACGTGCATACATTATAAAATAAAATATACTTTATTAATCCCAAATTGGTAATGCAAAACAAAGTATTGCACTCATGAGACATACATTGTTTTTTTAAACAAACAATTAAAGAATATAAACATCCCAAAAGAGAAGTTAAAACAGAACTAAACTGAAAATATAATACATGAGCATGAAGATACAAATCTGTAAACTATCCGACAGATAAAACACTATTTAAGGGCCAAATTGCAGCAATAATATACATGCTACAATCAGGAGCCTTTTGTCCATACACGTGTCATATTTTAGTGATTTGATCCAGGCCATATTATAATGGCTTTTACACTTTTTTGTTTGTTTCATAGACAAAAGGTTTTTGCTCCTTTTTTGTCAATTAAATGACATTCCACTTTAAAATGTCCAACATTAATAATAATAATAATATAATAATAATAAGGATAATTTAGCAGCCTATTAAATAACTATTACTATTTTTACAAGTACAGTATCATCATTATTATTATTATATAGAATTCTACTCCAAATGATATCGGAATAATTTGATTTTGAAAACTTATAATAATTATAACAAAAACTATTATTATTATTTTATTAATACTTTTTCAATCGGAAGGGCAATTCTTCCAAAATCAATTGGGTAAAAGCCTCATGGATACATCTTCTCATTGCAAAAGTAACAAGGACATGTTGTGCTGTGCTACCCTTAAGATAAAGTGGCTTTAGTGATATCTTGGTAATCTAATGTACAATAAAGACAACCAACCAGGCTCTCTGAATACTTCAAGTAGTACATTTAATATTCCTTCCCACATATGGAGTATTAACGCAGGTGTAACTGGTGAAAGACAAGACAAGGTGATCACAGGGGAATTCATTATCTTCTGAAACAGGTCGAACATATACGCACTAAAAGAAAAACAGAGATGTGTCTCCATCTTCTGGAAAACTGCTGCAACCACAACATCAGTAGATTAACAGAAGGTCCATGTCCACAAACATGAATTATACCGGAGAGGAAATGTGGTACCACTTTACAATAACACTACTCTTATAAAGGATTCAGAAAGGGTTCATAATTAGGTTATGAAATAGGTTGTAAACACTTATTAATCATTAAGAACCATTTATAAACCAGTTCTAACATCGTTTTCATACATCAACACAGGCTCACTATTTGGCAAGATGACTAAGTCTTATATTGGCTACCTAGCTTACATTCTTCATCAGCCAGCATCCTTGGTATCTGTTGCTCACTGAGTTTATTCCCACCCATCCATCTTGATGTTTCTTGGCATCTCTTATGACCATTTATTTGTTGAGTTACTAACATTTATAGTCGCCAAAAGGGAGCCTTGTTGTAAAGTGTGAAACAAATCACCATTTATTAATGAATTACTACCATTTCTAATAAGGCTTAGCAGCACAGATACATGTGGGCTCACTATTTGGCAAGATGACTAAGCCTTATATTGGCTACTTAGCGAGAATCAACTCAGTGAACAACAGATACCAAGGATGCTGGCTGATGAAGGAGACGAAGTTAGCTAGGTAGCCAATATAAGACTTAGCAGTACAGATACATGTGGGCTCACTATTTGGCAAGCAACCGGTCACAGTTGCCCTGTTTATCTCACGTCTTATAAAAGCTTATTCATGATCTGTAAAGTGTTCACAACCTAATTAATAAATTAATTACAAACTATTTGTAAACCCTTTATAAGGTCAGTCTTATTGTAAAGTGGTACCTAACATGATGTATGGTTAAGCAGAGAAAATACATGGTTTCCTCTTGTTCTGTAGAACTTCAATAATATAATGTTATTTCTCCAACACAAAAGAAAACACTTTCTTCATTACACTTTTCCATAACAATAGACATTATACAAGAAACAATGAGCATCTTCTAAATTAATAGAGACATTCTTTTTTAGGACTAAGCCAACAAACAGAAGGAAACAACTAATAAAAAACTAAAACAGCTACTCATATTAATAGTATCTGTATATATACTTTTTTGTTTCTGTTGCCAAAGCATCTCAATGTGGAGGAGCCTGCCACGTTCTAATCATACGTTTTTAAAGAACAACCTGTTCTGTATACAAACACAGTTGCTTTCTTTTCATAAAAAATGCAGTAAGTAGAAATAAAAGGGGATGCACAAAATACAATAAATACATTTAAAAGTATTTACGTTGTTACTCTACCTATTTGTCTATAGAGCGAAGATGCGTTTACCTACTTTTGATACATGCTCTGATAGAATAACTGTATGCTGTTGACCCAAACAGGATTGGACTGGTTTGGTCTCTTTTAGGGGCTCATGCATATCTATCATGACAGGAAGATCCACAGCTACCCCTCTGGCCTCAGATGATGGCAGACGGAGGATGCTTTCTGGCCGGTCTGGCAGGCATCAGGTATCGAACTCTCTTCCAGAAGCGCGAGTTCGAGGCGGCGGCTCCTCGCGACCCCTCGGGCCACCTGATGGGGGCGCTCTTCTGGATCAGGTGCTGCAGGCCAGCGGGGTGGTGAGAGTATCCCTGAGGCCCCGTGGCCCCCAGCTGGATCAGGATCACACTCATCTCCCTCTGAAGGAGCGCATGATGGAGGCCCACCTGCAACATGAAGAATGTGTAACCCTTTAGAGCAGGGGTGACCAAACTTTTTTCGGTGAGGGCTAAGTACAGAAAAATATAGTAAGGGCTGGGCCGCTCACTAGAGGTGAGATATACTGCCTCATAAGTTAAAGGTGGGGTAGGTAAGTTTGAGAAACCGGCTCGAGTGCGCTAGAATTTGAAAATACACAACCGGAGAAAATCTGCCACTTCCTCACAGAGCCCCTCCTCCAACACACACGGACGCGCACATGACCAATGAGGGCACGAGGTAAGTTTGTGCCCCGATGGAAGGCTGACAGGCAGGTAGGCCATCCAATCCGTTTAGCCATTACGGCTTCCACAGATGACATTTTTTTATGGATTTGTTGTCAAAGCACTTCAGATATTCATTGCTATCGGGATGTTTAGAGCATTCCATGGAATATAACAACAAGTGTATCTCGAGCCGGTTTCTGAAACTTACCTACCCCACCTTTAAGTTATAAGTTAGCAAAATCAATCAAATGTAGGTAAATTATGCTTGATACTTGAAAATACTGTAAGAAACACAACAGCGTACATCACAGCTCTCCATGGGGTTTCATGTATTGTGTTAGCAGCTCGTCCCTTAAAACAGAAGCTTCAGATTGCTTATAAAGAGAGAAAATATGAAGGGTATATTTAAAGCTTATTATGTAAATAAGCTATTGGGCTAAGATTTGTTTGAAAATGTTTCCAACTTTAATTTACTGAATTTATTTGAAAAGTCTTATTAACACATGAATACTGTGTAATATATTTTAACATATATATTTCAGAAGTACGATATATGACAAGCACAAGTTTAATTTGTGGGCCGTATTATATCATACTTTTGGAATTATGGGGGCCGATTCAAAATGGGCCGCGGGCCATAGTTTGGACACCCCTGCTTTAGAGAACACACTGGACGTGACTTCACCAATCTGCAGAGGTGGGGACTCGAGTCGCATCTTTTTTGACTTGAGACTTGCTTGACTAACATTTATAAAATACTTGACTTTGACTTGGTATTCATGACTTGAGACTTGACTTAAGCTTGAGATAGATGACTTGAACGGACTTGACGGTTTAAAATGTAATATTTGCGTTTGTTTTTGTAGTGAGGTATCAAGTTTAGTTTTTTCGAAAAACGTGATTATAGCGCCGTGCGCGCAAACCTGGCAACCCACTAGAAGGCAGGAGTCTCAGTTAACACGGCAGCGGCTAGCTTTACTCCACAAATAGTGAAGTTTGGATTCAAGGATTATTTTGTCGATGACGGCAATAAGAAGAGAACAGCGGTATGCAGGGTCTGCAGCATAAAGATCAGTGACACGACCACCACAACATCCAACTTCATTCGTCACTACAGAACAACCCACGGAGAAAGGTGCATGTGTTGTGTTAGCTAGAAAGCTAACGTTAAGTTTAAGCTACGTTAGACTTGGTTTCAAATCGATTAAGCAAAGAGAAGACAAAACGGTAAATGAACACTAGAAGTAGAACCTCCAAGGGATTCATTTTGACTAACCCAGATACTGACGGGCTGTCAGGAGAGAGAGAGAGAGAGAGAGAGAGAGAGAGAGAGAGGCCTCGTTTATTCCCCTGTGTTATTATCAGAAGTTTCTGTAAACTGTTGAATAATGTAGTTCATCTACTTTTAGTAGTTTGTTTAAATGTTTTAATTATGTTGTTTGTTTGTAGAAGAGCATCATTCCTTGATTTATTGTAAAAATGAATCTGAACTTTCTGATCTGTTTTGATGATAAACTGAACCAATTTCTAAATGATCCCAATTAAGTGAGTTTTAAATCGTCCTACTTATTAAGGAAATTATGAAGAGGAACAAATTAAATGATATCTCTGCAGGTGCTGACGCTGTTGGCGGTTCTCATGTTAACAGACATTTAAATTAAATATGTGTAATGGGAAAAGCCATATATGATTTTCTCACCTGGAGTTCTGCCTTTTTGAACAGACCTTTTGAGTCCTAGCTGCAGTTCTAGGGTTAATATGATTGTCATCGGTCTAAATTAGATTTCAAATGATTAGCTGTGTGTGTAATGAAGATAATAGTGTGGGTTGAATCCATTTTCATCACCACTGTCTTTTAACTGATTGAAATGTGGAAACTGGGCTTCTTCATCAGAACGTCGTTTGACTTGACTTGACTTGCTTGACTCTCACCACAGTGACTTGGGACTTGCTTGATACTTGTAGGTCAAGACTTGCACATCGAGGACTTACTCCCACCTCTGGCAATCTGTCCTAATTTAAAACATAAATCAAAACTCACTGATTTTACAATTGATTTATACATTTGTAATATGTATTTGTAAAGTTTCTTTGAGTACCTATGTTTAAAAATGTTTATTATGATTATAATTTGTTATTCATTATTATTACCATTATTATTAATAAAACAAATATTTTACTCAATGATATTTACTATGAACGTTTTTTTAAGCCTTAATTAAAAAAATATATACATCCTTATTTTAATTGTATTTTAACTTGGGCGGATAAAAACTCCCCCAATCTGCTAGAATGCCCACATTAGTATTTATCTATATTATGTAATAAATGTTAAGAGAACTTCATTCTTTTTGTATTATATATGTTGCATTGTTGGAGGAGCTCAGGTCAGAAGAATTGAACATGACAATAAAACCTTTGAATCTTGAATCTTTGAAAGAGTAAGACTCTTACCTGACAGTCAAATCCTGCGATCAGGGAGTCCCGAGGCGAGGTGAGAGTCTCCTCCTTGCTCTCTGGCCCCGCCCCCGGGGTGAGGAGGACCATCAGCCTCCTGCTCTGCTGCATGCGGTCCTCCACCAGCTCCAGGCGGTCTGCAGGTCACACACAATGATACGGACACACAGGTTTATGTTGTGTTTGGAAAATGGGTCGAGGTCAAACATCCCTGCGTGCCACAAACTCTCATGATCGTGTTGCCATGGGGATCATGGATGTTGGGAAAACACTGAATGTACTCTTCCAATATCAGGGTAACATGATAACAAAGGTATCCCAACTGAGGCGTGTGACACAGGATCAAACTAGGGTTGCCAGAAACTGACCATGATCAAAATCGATTATTCGGGAGCCCTGGCGTTTGACCTCCAGCTGTGTCTTTTCTCTCAGATTGGTCCCGTCTCTGTATAAGCCTGTCCGTGTTACGCCCGCCGCCTTCATTCTGCCCATTAACCTTTCTGTACGTGTTTGCCGCTGTGTGTTATATATGTATATGAGCGGTGCCGTTGCCCAGACGCTATTGGATGCTAGCTTCCTGTCCCTCCCCCGGTAGGCGTGACCGCAGATCTGCATTGGAGCATGCCGGCCCGACTCTCCAATCCCCGCACACACCTCCTGGGGAAGACGACAATAATGTGCACCTCAGTTAATCGACAGAGGTCTGTGTCCGACGTCTCTCGCCCGGTACATTCTGTGTTAGTTCAGTTCACAGTTAACTAGCTTGTGTGTGTGTGTGTGTGTGTGCTTAAGTCTATGAATATGTTTGTCTTTTAGTACAACGTTAGCGGTGGTGAACTTGTACACAGGCTGTGTTTTGTTATTGCCTCTTTTTGTCAGCCCTATTCCTTTGTCCACTTCAGAAGTGAGGTTCTCTTTTGTTTATGTGCTCGTTAGTTTTTCTTTAGGTATTACCTTGTGAAAGCTCTTATTTAAAGAGTCTACCTTAGTTCCTGTTGTTTTGGTTGTGGCTGTTTGTTGCTAATTTTAGTGCACGCTTGCATTAAACAACTTCCAATTGTTACTTTCCACGAGCCGGGACGTACCACTCTGTCTAAGTGTCTTTGGCCAATCTGTGGATGTTTCCTGCCGTCATCGTCTTCCCCCCATCCCGTTTGTCCTTCGTATGTTTGCTACTTTCCCTTTCTTTAACCCTTCCTGCTCCATTAGTTTTGTGTTTTTTGGTACAACCTTTAAAGTACGCTGCCTCCACGCTGGTCGTGTCCTGATGTCCTTATAGAAGATGTGGTTTTATCTGTATTTGTGCTCAAAGTAAAGATATGTTTTGAAAAACATTCAGACCTTCCCCGGGCATGTCGTCCCTCCCGTGGATGAACAGTCGATACCCGCACTTTCCCTCGAGGACGGAGGGCAAAGTGTTTGTGATGAACTGAGAGAGGGAGTCTTCAGCGACCGTGTCCATGCTCTGCGTCTGGTACACGACGTAGGCATCGTACACCCTCGAATCTGGGAAGCACAAACACTTTCACTGAAGCTTTCTCTCAGGATAGTTCTGATCTTAGTCGGCCAGTTGTGTCCTTGCTATGAGAACATTATGCAGCCTTGTCTCCACACAGTGCCTTTGACTTAATGAGGCGAACCTACATTTACATTTGGCACAAAGAGTTCCCCTACACCACTGCAGTCACGTGTCCTCCTCTGGGCAACAATAGCTATACTGTTTCATTAGGTCTCCCATCTGTTTTCGGTTAACTGGTGGCCAACAAGGAAACAAGGAAAGGTTGTCTCAACAATATCTCTCTGACTCATTGTTACCCAGGCTACGAAACATCACAATTCTGTTTGTGCTTATGAAGCCTGTCAAGTTATTTTATTTCCACTCGCTCTGTACGAACAACCGGACACAGCTGAAATCACAGGCGTGAGAGAAAGGATACATCAAAGGGATACGAAGTGGGCTGCAAGAGGCCATTGTATTCTCCAAGTGTGGCTGGAGTTATTATGCTTCTCTGGACGCCGTCTTTTGTGGATCTACACAGACTCAAAATATGTTTCTCATCACACTGTCCCGTTAACATGTTACTTTAAAATCTGAACACGTATGGAAGTACCACACGAACATCTCAAAACAACACCTTGCATGTTTGGAAGCATGTACAACAAATATATCGCCGACATTTTGTTTACTTTACACCCACATCATTATATTTCTATTTCATGGTGTACCTTCCAGTCCCTTTTTGACACGAAATAACATTTACATTACCCACAATGCAACACCACCAGTGAGAGTTTGGTTGGAGATTAGCGGTGTGTTAGCGGTTTATGTAGCCTCGAGCTGCTAGCCTCAAGTAAAGACTAGTCTTGGGTTAAGACACGTTATCATCAGACTTTGCTATGCTACTTCTGAGGCCCTTTTATCAGACTATGATTTATAAAATTGCCCTCCATTAGCAGGCGATTAGCTTAGCATAAAGACTTAAAGCAGGTGCTAGCAGCTAACGTCTGAAGCTAACCTATTAACACATTGTTGGTTAAATCTGTAAACAAGCAGAACTGTAACAAATGATAGGGGTTTTCGACAGATTTGTCCGAAATTAAGGAGAAAAAAACATTTATAGTTTGGATAGGATAATTAAACTAGCCTATCATTCTTTAATTTCTCAATCCTTCATGAATTAAAAATATATATCTTCCTTACCTTTCTTGTAACTGCTTTTTGGGAGGAATGGTCTGAAAAAGAGAGCGAGGTCGATAGCGAAGCACTTGATCAGCACGGCGGCAAACACACACAGCGACAACACACACACTCCACCAGTGACCAGGGGGATTATAGACTCTGGAAAACACAACATTTCAATGAACAAGTATTAGCCAAAAACCTGATGAAGACACATGAATATGCAGAGGTGTGAGAATACTCAGATATTGTGCTTAAGTAAAAGTAGAAGTACCAGAGAGTAGTAATACTCTGTTACAAATAAAACGTCCTGCAATCAAAATGTTACTCAAAGTCATGATGGTGCAGATTGGTCATTTTCAGAATAATATGTATTATATGTTTTATAATGATTGATCATTAAAGTGTTCTCAAAGCTGGTGAAGGTGCAGCTAGTTTGAATGACTTTGGCCGTGTCTCAATTCAGGGGCTGCACCCTTCGGAGGCTGCACCCTTCGGAGGCTGCACCCTTCGGAGGCTGCACCTTTCGGAGGCTGCACCCTTCGGAGGCTGCACCTTTCAGAGGCTGCACCTTTCGGAGGCTGCACCCTTCGGAGGCTGCACCTTTCGGAGGCTGCACCCTTCGGAGGCTGCACCTTTCGGAGGCTGCACCTTTCGGAGGCTGCATTTGTAGACCGCATACGTCACTTCCGCCGAAAGAAGGCTGTCCCAATTTATAAAAAAGACGAGACTCCTCAGAACATAAAACAACAACGTCAAGAATCTCACAAAGACTAACAGAAAAAGCAGAACCTGCACACAGGCCTAATCCTGTGGGGAGACGTGTGGCGCAGTGGGTTAATGCGCTGATCTTCAAATCAGAGGACAGCAAGTTCGAGTCCCACTGCAGTCAGCATGTCGTTGTGTCCCTGAGACACTTCACCCCAAATTGCCCACAGTATTGAGCATGTAAGTCGCTTTGGATAAAAGCCTCTAACATGTAATGTAATCAAACCAACAAGACACAGGTGAGGATGGAGGTGAAAACACGGGGGCACAAGGTGAACACAATCGGGAAATCAGGCAGGAGGGAACTCAGAGACAGGAAGCAACACACGAGACGAGGGGTGAACACCTTTCAAACGAAAACAGGAAGACAAAGACAGATCTAGACATGCAGTACTTGAGTAATGTACTAAGCGACTTTACACCACGGCGTACATGAGATCCTGGTACTGACCTCTCCTCTTCAGGAATACGTTAGCATGCAACCTTTCGAAGGAGCCGATGCCCAGACATTTAAATTCAGCCGCAAAATCCTTGGCAGACACTTTTTCGATGGTCAGGACGGCAGTGAAGATGGTATTAATTGAAGGCTCATTGGTGACACTGAGAACACGCAGAGAACACACGTAAAAGAAAATGACACAAATCTCAGCATCATCATCATCATCATCATCATCATCATCATCATCATCATCATCATCATCATCATCATCATCATCATCATCATCATCATCATCATCATCATCACCATCATCATCACCATCGTTGTCTTCGTCTTCGATTACAGAGAGTAGAGTGGTTTGTTGAGGCCAGACTTACACTTGACTGTATCCTTCAATCCTGTCCACGGAGACTCCGTTGACTTCCCAGGAAGCATTGCAGTCACGCTTCATGTTCATCCCGCAGAAAACCTTGCAGTCGAGTTTGATCCCAAAACCTGAACGAGAGATTAAAGAGGAGCTATGAATAGATACAATATTCAAAATCCACTTCTCCATGTCTCTTCTACATCAACATGTGTCCCCTCTTCTTCATGTCTCTTCTACATCAACATGTGTCCCCTCTTCTCCATGTCTCTTCTACATCAACATGTGTCCCCTCTTCTCCATGTCTCTCCTACATCAACATGTGTCCCCTCTTCTTCATGTCTCTTCTACATCAACAGTGTCCCCTCTTCTTCGTGTCTCTTCTTCATCAACATGTGTCCCCTCTTCTTCATGTCTCTTCTTCATCAACATGTGTCCCCTCTTCTACATCAACATGTGTCCCCTCTTCTTCATGTCTCTTCTACATCAACATGTGTCCCCTCTTCTCCATGTCTCTTCTACATCAACATGTGTCCCCTCTTCTTCATGTCTCTTCTACATCAACATGTGTCCTCTCTTCTACATCAACATGTGTCCCCTCTTCTTCATGTCTCTTCTACATCAACATGTGTCCCCTCTTCTTCATGTCTCTTCTACATCAACATGTGTCCCCTCTTCTTCATGTCTCTTCTACATCAACATGTGTCCCCTCTTCTTCATGTCTCTTCTACATCAACATGTGTCCCCTCTTCTTCATCAACATGTGTCCCCTCTTCTCCATGTCTCTTCTTCATCAACATGTGTCCCCTCTTCTCCATGTCTCTTCTACATCAACATGTGTCCCCTCTTCTTCATGTCTCTTCTACATCAACATGTGTCCCCTCTTCTTCATGTCTCTTCTACATCAACATGTGTCCCCTCTTCTTCATGTCTCTTCTACATCAACATGTGTCCCCTCTTCTTCATGTCTCTTCTACATCAACATGTGTCCCCTCTTCTTCATGTCTCTTCTACATCAACATGTGTCCCCTCTTCTTCATGTCTCTTCTACATCAACATGTGTCCCCTCTTCTTCATGTCTCTTCTACATCAACATGTGTCCCCTCTTCTTCATGTCTCTTCTACATCAACATGTGTCCCCTCTTCTTCATGTCTCTTCTACATCAACATGTGTCCCCTCTTCTTCATGTCTCTTCTACATCAACATGTGTCTCCTCTTCTTCATGTCTCTTCTACATCAACATGTGTCCCCTCTGTGGAAAGATTCTCTCTCTTTTTGATCCATTTCTATAAAAACCTGTCTGAAAATGAGCTGATCAGATTTTGGCCACTTTATGATGTCATAACGATATTTTGGCTTGTGTAACCGTGCTTTAATTGGACCGGTACTCACCGGTACGCAGTACCGGGACTTCTGATTTGTACCCATCTGCGTACCGTTACTTCTTACTGTGTACCGGCACCTCACGACGCATCTAGGTACGCTGCGCATATTTGTTGTGTTTATGCTTAGTTGCAACTCCCACCCAGCAGGTGGCTCTGTAGACGGCGATAGACCAGAGCAGGCACGCGAGAGAAGGAAAGCAGAAAATACTTAACTTTAGCTACCATTTCGAAAATGTTAGAGTGGCTTAATAGTGCGAAAAGAAAGCGGTTGTCACCGGACAAGGAGCCGAAAGAAACTCCAGTTAATACTGATGCAACTGCAATTACAGAAAATGCTATGTTAGAAATGTTGTCTATCCTTCTCTGGTCGAGCCTCCTGCTCCAAGTTCAGTAGCTCCCACAGAGCCTTCTCTGGTCGAGCCTCCTGCTCCAAGTTCACTAGCACTAGCTCCCACAGAGCCTTCTCTGGTCGAGCCTCCTGCTCCAAGTTCACTAGCACTAGCTCCCACAGAGCCTCCTCTGGTCGAGCCTCCTGCTCCAAGTTCAGTAGCTCCCACAGAGCCTCCTCTGGTCGAGCCTCCTGCTCCAAGTTCAGTAGCTCCCACAGAGCCTTCTCTCCCGCTGACGTTAGCTGCTGCTGGCGCAACTCAATCAATCAATGTTTATTTATATAGCCCAATATCACAAATGTTACATTTGTCTCAGTGGTCTTCACAGTGTGTACTGCCCTGACTGCTGGACAAGGGACCAGGTGGAAGATTTTTGCAAGACCTATGAATGGCTCGTTGTTAAAGACAAAAAGCTGGGATGTTGGATATGTAAAGAGATACTAATATTTTGGAATACACACTGGACAAGGATTTACAGTAAATATTCTGTTTTTAAAAAAAATGTTTTCCTTGTCTGTTAAAGTTTAGTTGCGTTTCTTTTTAATTACTGAATCAAAGATATGAGGATAAGGATGTAGGGAGGCATATTTTGTACAGATTGTAAAGACCTTTGAGCCAAATTCTTGTTTTTGGGCTGTATACATCAAATGGACTTGAAACAGTTGCTGATTTAGAGTACTGGCACCTTTTTATTCCAATTCAAGCCCTGAGTGTAACCATTCGTCTTAATCACCAAGGTAACTTATCACCTGAATCTCCTCTAGAGCACCTTTGAGTTCTTTGTAACCAAGTCTCTCTCAGAGAGGCGTGGGGGGGGGCTCCTTATTCTCATCTAAAGTCACAGACAGAGAATCCGCACTTTGGAAACAGGGCTGAAACAGAGGGGATTATGGGTAATACTGCAATGATCTGTTTGGTGTTTCAGCCAATCAGAGACAGGCTCTGTGTATATCTGAGAGCTATAATACATTGATGAAAAAGAGCATAATAGGGGACCGTTAAGAACAATGAAAACAGGTCAGTGCTTTGATGAGACCACAGGGCGTGGCCTGGCCCCCTGCTGGAGAGAGAGGTCTGACAGCGAGGTAAAGCTGTGAAAATAATCTTTATATAAAACAACGTTAAATTCTATTGTTTCTTTTAGGTATTAAAAATACATTTAGCTGCTGCCCCGTCAACAGCACGATTCTAACAACCAACAGATTATTCACTTAAAAGCAGGATTAATGCAATAGTCGTTAACACATAATCTTTTCAATAAAGGAGTTGTTGTATTTTCAGGGTTATGAAGCAAGTTATCAGCTGTTCATACCTTCATCAGCAAGCTGCTCCTCGTTGGTCGGTGAGATGATCTCTAACTTCCGGTAGGACACCGTGTCTCCTGCAGACAATCAAAAACTCCTTTACGAGGCTCTACAGGACACTTGATCACTTTCACATTTCAATGTCATATCCTGGGAAGTAGCCAAGTACATTTACTCAAATATATTCAAATATACTGAGGTACAATTTCCCTTGTATGCTACTTTATACTTCTGTTCCACTACATTTAAAAGGGATGTTACTCCACTACATGTATCTAATAGCTACTCTTAACAAAATGCATCTCTAAAATTAAACTCTTTAAGTCATGAAAGAGTCAAATTACTTAAATATTTTACACAAAGTAAGTCATAACTGTGTTTGTCTTCAACATTAAAATGCTAAGTGATGCAACAATATTATCTAGAAAATATAATTATACACACACATATAGGTAATTTGTCTGCACAATGATAACTTCCATTTGTTATACTTTCATTACATTTTGTATTTAAGCAAGATTTAGAATGCAGGACTTTTACTCGTAATGAAGTATTTTGACAATAATGTGTTTTACTGAAGTTTCTGAATACTTCTCTCACCGCTGGTTATATAGTTATCTTTTGACCTCCTAAATAAAGAATAATACCAGCTCCCAACATGCTAAATAACTTTTTATCCAATTTACCTTAAAATGCCGTCTCACCTTGAACTATTAGACTCCTATGTCCTGAAGTGTTGTACTTCTTGCCGTTGTGTGTCCAGGTGCAAACGCAGGTGTAGATTCCCTCGTCCGTTTTATTAGCATTTGCAACCCAAAGAGTTTTTTCATTTTGACCATGAAGGGTCTTGTTGTCCTGACCAAAGGAGGAGAACAATTAAAGGTGGGGTAGGTAAGTTTGAGAAACCGGCTCGAGATCGCTAGAATTTGAAAATACACAACCGGAGAAAATCTGCCACTTCCTCACAGAGCCCCTCCTCCAACACACACGAACGCGCACATGACCAATGAGGGCACGAGGTAAGTTTGTGCCCCGATGGAAGGCTGACAGGCAGGTAGGCCATCCAATTGGTTGTACTTTTTACAGTATCACGGCTTCTACAGATGACATTTATTTATGGATTTGTTGTCAAAGCACTTCAGATATTCATTGCTATCGGGATGTTAAGAGCATTCCATGGAATATAACAAAAAGTGTATCTCGAGCCGGTTTCTGAAACTTACTTACCCCACCTTTAAGCATGCCATAGGAAAGGTATTTTAAAAAAGGACAGAAGATAGACCCTAATAAACCCGGTTATTATGTAATAATCCCGTTCAAAAAATGAAAAACAGAAATAGGATTTAATCTTTTGTTTACTTGTCAGTATATGTTGCACTGAACATAATCGTAATGCAAAAATAGGAAAATTAATATTTATTGGGGGAAAAAAGAAATCCCCATTTAGTGATTACCAATTGAGGAAAATAAGAAGTGTTTTCAAAGCTTCAATGTTTTGATTACATACAGATGCATGCACACACAAATAAATAATATAACTCGGCACAGGACAGGTACATCTTTACTTATAATTAGTGCTTAGTAATCCACAAAATTGTTGAAGCTGCATGTAATCAACATGTATTTGTGAAATGAACTCCAAAAATGGAAAATGACAGAGAGAATAAAAAAATTAAAAAATGGAACTGTTTTTAAATGTAGGTTTACTTAATCTGGTAATGTATTTCAGAAACACTTTGTTATATTCCATGGAATGCTCTTAACATCCCGATAGCAATGAACACATTAAATGCTTTGACAATAAATACATACAAAATTGTCTGAAGGAAGAGGCAGATTTTTTCCGGTTGTGTACTTTCAAATTCGAGCGCACTCGAGCCGGTTTCTGAAACGTACCGACCCCGCCTTTAAGTGAACCTAAATTACCTAAAAACCGAAAAAGTGGTTAATCTTAACATTTGGGTCAACAGTGCATATTTCTCTTTTATAACCTGGCTGTAAACATACTTTCTATTCACACACAGTTCTCCCTTAATGCAGGTACCTTGTTCCAGGTGAGTTCTCCTCTCAATGTGGCACATGTGCGGCGGACATGATTTGTGCACGTGACCTTTTTGTTAATGTCAGAGTTAACGATAGGTTCGTAGACGAATTTCTTGACGACGTCAATTTCTACTTTATAGTTACACTCCCCTGATGATGTGTTATGCCTAAGGGGAAGACATAGATTGATTCAAAACCAGGGAACACGTTTACAGAAAAGGTCGATCAAGAGTCCATTGTAGTGTCCTCACCGGGCGCTGTACAGTCCAGAGTCCTCGGGGAGAAGGTTTAAGAAAAAGAGAGATCCCCCGTGGTAATGCACGGTCTCGTTTTCGTCAGCAGTGATCACCGTGTGGTTATTATTGAACCATGTGATCTCTTCATCAGGCACGTTGGTGTCGAGATTGTCATGCACAAAATTGAACGCCTCCCCCTCATTAAGGTTGTAAGTGTTTGTGTCGAGGTCGTGACATCCGGGCTCCGCTGTCTCTGAACATGTGGAGAAAAGGTGGGAGAGATGAGCTTTATGAAGATGGTATTAATGTTTCTTGGTCGTGTAAATGTGCAGGTAGACCGGCTTTTCATTGTTAGAGTGTTGATTAGAGTGAAGGACAAATTAATGAAATAGTTTATAGAATACGAAATGCTAGCTTTATTCTATATTTACAACAAAGTAAGGATGCGTTTTTGTAGGCCTCGACAGAAAGCAATGGGATTTTTCCAATGGATTTTGGAATAATGCACGAAAAAAGTTCCTTGGCCAACACAATCTTATGATGCTTAACGAGTTCTGCCACTTTGTTATTTTTGAAGCTTGAAAGTAATCGGCAGAATTAGAAAGCTAATGCTGGGCTATAAAAAAACTACAACAACATGTGTATATGTGTATACACAGCTTTACTTAATTGTTATGTTATAGTATACTGTTGAATCCAGCCAGTGCAGTCAAGTCCAGTCCAAAACAGATTCTTCAAATCTCTGATATTGAGGGTTTAACGTGCTTAATGTATCATATTGATTTATGCTTTATACTTCCGCCACATCCTCTAGGAGTGTATTAACTGGATGGGTGGGTCGATAACGTGGGTAAACAGATCATAATATTACCCTACCTGAACATTCAGATGAGGTTATCACCATGGAGACGAGGAGGAGAAGTCGGGAAGTGCCCATGTCCTGAGAGACGGAGTGAATTCAGAGTTAAACCACATGCGTCTGCACCACACACACACACACACACACACACACACACACACACACACACACACACACACACACACACACACACACACACACACACACACACACACACACACACACACACACACACACACACACGCACAACAGCGGTAATTAAAGTTTAAAAGTCTCGAAAAGCTACAACTACCGTCACAAACTGGATGGATGTGAAGTGTGTTGTTAAAGGAGGATGAAAGCGTAATCAAGGAGCACTATGGAGTGACTTTGAAGGTTATTGGACTCAGGATGAATTCATTTGGATTCCCGCTGTATGAAGAAATTAAAGGACGGCGGAAGTGCAAACAGTTCACAAAGGGATTAAACTGTTTAAAACACATGCTCAAAGTAAGCCGGATGTTTCCGATGTGTTTATGTGGATTCAAAAGTCGTAAATAATCAAAATGGAGGAGACCGATCTGATCGGAGCAACTGACAAATAATCCAGCTGAAACCGGCATGGACGATGACTATGTTTTAAAAATGCGCTTATCCAGAAAGCCCGGTTTGGACACTTTACGGGCAGAAGAAACATTTCTATCAAAGAAAGAATTATACATTTCTGTCTTTTTATGCCTTTAATACTAACTTGAATTGTTATTAAAATTAATTAATCAATTATTTTTTATATTTTGTTGTAATGTCGAGACAAGGCTTTTAGCGACAATCATGTATTGTGTTACAATTATATGTAAAAAAAATTACAATTGCGTAAAACGCAAGCTTCTATTGGCTAGCGCTCCAACACATTGTACGTGATTGGCTAAGGGGCGGGACATCTCTAAGCTGGTTGACCAATCACAACAGAGCCGGCCAGCTAACCAATCAGAGCAGACTGGGCTCTGGTTTCAGACAGAGGGTGAAAAGAGGTGCTGCAGCAGTATGAGAAAAATAAAGAGCTTTTTGAACATTAAAGCATGGAGACATGTCCCAGTAGAGACACTACACACTGATATACACCTGGACATCAGCAGGAGAGGACTCTTTAAAGTAGAGACACTACATACTGATATACACCTGGACATCAGCAGGAGAGGACTCTTTAAAGTAGAGACACTACATACTGATATACACCTGAACATCAGCAGGAGAGGACTCTTTAAAGTAGAGACACTACATACTGATATACACCTGAACATCAGCAGGAGAGGACTCTTTAAAGTAGAGACACTACATACTGATATACACCTGAACATCAGCAGGAGAGGACTCTTTAAAGTAGAGACACTACATACTGATATACACCTGAACATCAGCAGGAGAGGACTCTTTAAAGTAGAGACCCTACATACTGATATACACCTGAACATCAGCAGGAGAGGACTCTTTAAAGTAGAGACACTACATACTGATATACACCTGGACATCAGCAGGAGAGGACTCTTTAAAGTAGAGACACTACTGATATGAACCTGGAAAGGAGTCGAATATGTCGTCTTTAAAGTACACAATGCTACAAGGATACTATTAAAATAGATAAACTAAATAATGAAACATACAGTCTGTCTTTATTGATGTCTTCAATTTCTTTGCACGGCTGCAGTTTCAGGAACGTGCAATAATCTCCGCGTAACATTAACACAAATAAGAACTGTGATGACGAAAGAAGTCGTGGTTATTTAGAGATGAAGCCCCGACTGGGAC